>CAUYRT010024318.1:0-36453 GCA_963574885.1 Lepilemur ruficaudatus | reverse complement strand
CATTTATTCTGTAGATCACTTTAGGTAATATTGGCATTTTAACAATAATGATTCTACCAATCCATTTATTATAATTGATACTATGTATTAAAAGTGTTGCTATGGATTGAGTGTTTGTATTCCCCCCAAATTTAATTGCTGAAATTTTAACCTCTATTGAAATCATATTAGGAGATGGGGTTTATGCCTTCCTCTCTAAGAAGAGAAAGAGACTAGAGCTTGCTCTCTTTCTTCTTTGTGAGGATAGAATGAGAAGGTGGACATCTGCATACCAGGAAATGGGTCCTCGCCAGACACGGGATCTGCCAGAACCTTGATCTTGGATTTCCCAGCCTCCAAAACTGTGAGAAATAAAAATATTTGTGTTTAGACAGCTTAGTCTGTAGTATTCTGTTCTAGCAGCCCAAATGGACTAAGACAAATATAATACAGAGTTAGATGGTTTTATATTATTTTTAGCATACTCTCTACATGTTTGTTCTTCTATCTTCTCTTATTCTATCATTACTAACTCTACCCTTGAGTCTCCTGAGCTTTAAACCCCCAAGATATCTTTAATTTTTCATTCTTACCCCAATTACCAAGCATCATGTTTCTGCCATGATATATACGTTAGATTTTTATTGCTGCTGTAGCAAATTACCATAAACTTGGTGGCATAAAATAGCATAAATTTATTATTATCTTATAGTTCTGGAGGTCAGAAGTCCAAAATGTGTCTCACTAAAATAAAATCAAGGTGTTTTCAGGGCTGCATTTCTTCTCGAGACTCTAAGGGAGAATTCATTTATTTCCATGCCTGTCCCATCTCCTAGAGGTTACCCGAATTCCCTGGCTCGTAGCCCCCTTTCATCTTCAAAGCCAGCAATGCTCTGTTGAATCTTTCTCACTTTGTGTTCCTCTATCACAGACTCTTCTGTCTTCCTATTCCACATTTAAGGACCCCTGTGATTAGACTGGGCAATCAAGACAATTCAAGATAATTTATTTATTTTAAGGTCATCTCATTAGCAACCTCAGTTCCATCTGCAACTCCCACTCTTGCCATGTGATAGAACATATTCACAGGTTCTAGGATTTAGGACATGGGTATCTTTGGGGGACAATTATTCTGCCTACCACAATACCTATTCTATCCATTTCTTCCTTTTTGACAACTGTGTGATTCTTTTATTTCAGTCCCACTTATTAGGCTCATTACAATAGCCTTTGACTTTCTTCTCTGCCTTGAGTTTCAAGTCTTTCCAGTCTAATTACTGGTGGCTAACTCCATAAAGTCAGGTTTAGAGTGTTAAAACTCTTCTCAAAAAGCTTCCTTAGCAGCATCTTTAGTAAGACAGTGCTGAACAAGCTCTTTGGATTATGTAACTCATCAATACAATTTGTATCTACCCTATATGTTTTTATTTAGTTACTTATGTTCATATACTATTACACTAATATTTTATAAACTTATAAACATATAAAACAAATTTTCAAAATGTGCAAAAGAAAAAATAAGATAAGATATTTAAATATTTATAATTCAAAACTCCCATTTTTCAGTAAAAATTAATAATTTTAGTGATAGTGTAATAAAATTATGCATGTTTATGTTATGGAAGTCTTGGTTTAACAGTTTGATTTAATAAATTGTATATTTTGGAGTAAATATATATTATTTTGATACTTGTTATAGATGATATAACTAAAAAACTTCTTTCATAAGATATGTATAAAAGAATACATTGTTTATTACACTAAGTCATGATACTCATTTTTCAATCTGTTTTGCCAATTATGTGAAAGTTGGGTTCTTTTGCTGAAATTTGACACCTAAATTTCTATCTTCTTTGTAATTAGTTTTTCTTGCAAATTAAGCAATCTTGAAAATGAATCAAGTGTTTTCATATTATAATAATTTGAAATAGCTTCAAATCATCTGAAACTCTGAAACTCTTTATTTAGAAGATTTCTGTAAAGACTGGAAAATTTCGTTTCTGAATTTAAGTGCGTTGACATATTTCTTTAAATACAGAACATACTTAAATTATTTTTGGTAACAAAAATTTTTTCGAAAATGGGAAAATTTCCAAACATTGTCATTCTAAATGTTGTCTCCACAGCTTTTATTCTCTCCCCAAAGCCATTACTTTTTTAGCTTTTAAAATATTTACATTTACCTTGAAGGGATGGACAAGGCATGTGTGATAATAATCTGTTTTATCATAGAAAAGGCTGCAAATTTGGAATATTTTTTTCTGTAAAAGAAAAACATAACATCTTTAATTTGACAATTCTACAACTCTTTTAAGTACTTTCCCTTGAGATAATAAACAAACATCTGGGTGATATACAAGATATTCTTAATGAGGCTTCATCTTATTACAAAGTATTATAAGAACACTACTAAGTAAAATTATCCACATCAATAACATCTGGAGGTGACTATATAAACACTGGAAGTGAAGGCAAGATTGAGAGAAATGACCCTCTCTCTCAAGGTTTCTCATATCTGTCTATCTGTTGGTGAGTCATGTCCATCCAACCTATGGGTCAAGTAAGGAAGCCATGCCAATTTCATATTAAAACATTTAGGTAATGAAATTCTGTCATGTGCAGCAGCATGGATGGGGTCATTATGTTAAGTGAATAAACCAGGCATATAAAGACAAGTATCACATATTCTCACTCCTATGTGGGAGTTAAAAGCATTGATGTCATGGAGGTAGAAAGTAGAATGGTAGTTACCAGAAGCTGTGAAGAGAGAGAGTGTGTGTGTGTGTGTGTGTGTGTGTGTGTGAGAGAGAGAGAGAGAGAGAGAGAGAGAGAGAGAGAGGTAAGGTGAGGTTGGCTAAGGGGTGCAAACATACAGTTAGATAAAAGGAGCGAGTTCCAGTGTTCACTAGCATAGTAAGGTGACTATAGTTAACAACAGTACACTGTATATTTCAAAATAGCTAGATGAGATTTGAAATATTTTCAACACAAAGAAATGACAAATGTTTGAGGTGGATGGATATCTTAAATACCCTGATTTGATCATTACACATTGTATACATGTATCAAAATATAACATGAACCCATTAACATGTACAAATGTTATGTATCATTGAAAAAAAAGAAATGTAAACATATGTTTTAACTTATTTTTCCCACTCTCAATGGGTTGATTATTTTGCAAACTCCAATTTTTAGAACTCTGTACTAGGGAATAAAACCCATACACTTGTATAGAGTTCAGAGCCTCCCAAGATTTCGCTTCACATTTCCTCAATGTTATTCATTCTGCGGAGACTACCATCCTTCCTTCTTTCCTCAGTTTTACCTTAGGTGGTTCTCAAAATTCCACCCATCTTTCAAGCCACAGGACCTGAACTAGTGCAGTTGGACAGCAAATGTTGGTTGAATAAAAGGCCTATTGTTCATTTCTTTTGGTGTGATTTACTTAACCTGTAATTGCATATCCATTTATTTGTTGACCTGCTTGTTTGCCTCCCTGACTAGACCAAGATGCATGAAGGCATTTAAGGACAATTACAGTTTTACTTATCGTCAAATAAATATTTGCATGTAGGTTCGTAACTAGCTCAAAGTAGGTGCTTTACAACTGTTTATCAGTGAATAAAGGTTATTTAACTCCAAAGCCTTCACTGATATTTCATACCACCTTGCCTTAATCGCTATTAATATTTTCCTTTTCTATTCTTCAAGATCTGTACTTTGTACAGACTAGGTACTCAATAACTTTTGAATTAGAAAAAGATTCAGTAAGTGACTCAGGCTTTTTTGTTGTTTGTTTTTTGGTTTGTAGTTAGATATGACCCAGCAGTAAAGGCACAAGGGGAGTTTTGATTGCTAGAATGTTGTATAGTTGAAATGGAAAGTTATTTGGAAGGGTGCCTGATGCTGAACATCAAACCTTTAGTTGTTCACTTACCAGAGTCATGTCTGTGTATGCTATTTCACAGTAATGTGCAAACTGCTTATGACTGTACCCAGTAGAATGATACTCAACCTGAGCTCATTTGCGGAAGTTTAAAAACAAACTCCAGAGCCCAATATCACAACTGTTTTCTTCCTTTTTGATCTTACCTCATTAGGGGGACAGAGTAAGGGTGGTATAATGTGCTGAAATCTGTCAATACTTTGTGTTTCTCATTCATTAAAACCTTCAGATCTGTTTTCCTAGTGGTTCCATTTACCAGGGAAGGTGAGGAGAAAAACACTAAACAGGTGTTCTTGCCTTAAAAAACGGCAATTTCAAGCAACTCACAAGGGGAGAAGTTGGAAATTTTCAGATTCTGAAGTTGTCACTGGGAGATAAATTTGGGTTTCACGTTTGCCTCTCATAAACAGACTTTCTTTAACATAAATTTGAGCAGTGCATGAGGCACCTGATTTCTCTGGGGGCAGGCATGCTTCATGGAGCAATCGTGCTGCATAGCGATAGTAAATATTTTCCCAACCTTCTTCCAAATGCACAAATATGTACTGGAGAAGTTGTATGCTGAGCTGCTCCTGTGGAATACCAGCTTCCCCAAGGAATAGAAATATCTGTTTAGCTTGATCGATGGGAAAGTGTCTGAATTCTGAGTAATCTAAACTCAACTTTTAAGTGTTTCTATAACACCATAAGATTATTTGTCAGATAAACAATGAGAGGCATTAAGTTATCTTATACAAAAGGATTGCATAGTACTGTGTACTTTTCTAAAGAAGCATCTTACTAAGGCAAGATGAAAGTTAAAAGAGCTATTTTCTATAGCAATGGTTCTCAAAATGTCACCCCTAAGGCAGTAGCATTAGCATCAGCTAGTAGCTTGTTAGAAATGCGTATTGTTGGGCCACACCTTGGCAGTACTGAATCAGAAACTCTGGGGCACCGGGTGGGCCCAGCAATCTATGGTTTTGCAAGTATTCCAGGTGATTCTGATCTATGCTTAAGTTGGGGAACCACTGCTCTATAGGAATTCAAATTCAATTCATTAATTCCTGTAGCAAATATGTATTATCTAACAAGTTCTAGGCACTCTTTTAGGCACTGATAATACAGCAATATTAACAAATAGCCAAACTCTTGCTCTCTTGCAACTTATATATTAGTGGACAATGTGGAAAAGTCAAAAGATATGAGAAATTCATTAGTTGGAATAATACCATTTGGAGCCATGGAAGATGCTTTTTTCAGTGACTGTAGCATTTGCGGTAGGCCCTTGGAAAATTTTGCAAGGTAAGCCTTTGGGACCTGAACCAGACTTACTTCATTTGAAAATGTTAATTGCTTTCCCTTTTATGGCCAGCTCTCCTGAGACTCTTTAAGATCTCTATCTAGATACTCAGGATCCATGGCTGACACAAATGGGCAGTGGATCTGCATATATTTGTTACCCCATATCATTTTTTAATTATATTTCTGTGCTTGGCATTCTAGTTGGGCATGGAAAATGCATTGGCTGACATGATCCCTGTCACCTTATTCTGTGAAGGAACATCACTGAACCAAGTGCTACAAAGGACATACAACTTAGTGACAGTCAACAGATGGCTTAGATTTAAATGAGTATAAATAAACATTTTTATCATGAAGAATTGGAAGAAGAGTGGGTCCTGAGCATTGGGTATTAGGCAGGCTGAAATCCATAGAAATTTACTATCTTTCTTCTTGTCATTTTTCCAAAGGCTATTTTTCCCAACTTTGAAAATATTAATAATGAAACATACAAATAAGTAAAAAAGTGAGTATAATAAACAACCATATTATCATCCTCCTTGTCTCTCTTTTCTTAAACACACAAACACACACACACACATTGTTTTTGCCATTCCATTTGAAAATTTAAGGTGCAGATATTAAACATTTTTATTACTTAAATAATTCAGCATAGATCTCTTAAGAATAAGGACATCTGCCTAAATTACCACAATGCTATTATCATTTCTAAGAAAATAACAATAGTTCCAGAAATTATTGACTATTTAAATCCTTCTCAAATATCTGCATTTCTCTTAAGACTGTCTTTTCTTAAAGTGTTTTTTCCTTCATATGAGAATTTAGCCAAGGATTCATGCAAATCATTTTACTTTTATGCTTCTTTAGTTTCTTTTAATCTAGAATAATCCCTCCACTTTGTTCTCTCCATGATGTTGACTTTTTGAAGATTTCAGATCAGTTGTCATTTATGATCACCCACATTCTTGATTTCCCTATTGTTTCCACTTATTGTCATTTAATGTGTACCTCTATCCCCCAAATTTACTGCACCCTGGAATTTAGGTCTAGGGGCTTGATTGGATTTCATTCCTTAAATGTTTGAATACCAATAATGTTCCAGACACCATGTGGTAAGAAAAACAGATAAAGCCTTATACTCATGAAGCTCAAATTCTATTTGGGGATAACATATGTTAAAAAAACATATTACGAACCTATATAAAGATAACTTCTGCTAGTCATAAGTGCTGTGATGAAAATTAAGCAAGATGATGTGACAGTGAGTTTGTGACAGTTGGTGGTACAGGAGATGATCAAGTAAAATCTCATTGTGGAGATGATATTTATCCTTGACCTAAATGGAAATGGCACGAAGTTGGCATTAGAAATGAAGAGAATCAGTTTGCTAAAGCCCCTGACTAAAATAAAAACTTCTAGGAAGTTGCTGAATTTCATGAGTTTCTTGAATGAAGGAAGCTTGAGAAGTACTGACTTAAGAATTTTAGGAGAACAAACGTGTGTCATCAGAAAGGGATTGGTGGAAACAGTCTCAATCAATCAGATAATAATTCCAGTGAATTATAGAGTCTGTCCCCTTAGGTTACCAGCTATCTGTGTGTGTGTGTGTGTATGTGTATGTTTTAACCTGGTTAGATACAGTGACATCAAAACAATGGACAAAAAGGAGAAATTAAAAAAATTACCAAGAAGTATAGTGCAAATTTGTTGAATATAGTTGATCATCTTTATCCTTGCAAGCTGCTAAAATGCCATACAGAACTTTGGGAGTTGCACACCAGAAAAGCCAGCCTTCCACTATGGAAAGTTGGGAAAGTGGAATTATTCTTAGTTCTTCTGCCATGTTTGTCATCCTCCTTACCCCTTTAAAATGTGTGTCCTGCTTTTATTCTGGTCTATTTTTATGAGTTGCTGGAGTCCACATTGGATGCATTTGTGGCTGGGACATTCTTAAGCACATGCAAATAAAAGTCAGTAATGATATTTGTAGTAAATAGAAAGGGGAACTGAAGAAGATGCCTTTTCAAAGAATTTTTGTTAGGTTTCTTGGCAGAAAAACTATTTATAAAACTTGATATTCAAGTGTACTTGTATGCAATAATAGTTTGGTGGATAATTGTGTCAGATGAAATATCCACCCACACAATTGTACGCATCTAATAGCAGGTATTTGGTCTGTGGGTGATTTCTCAGTCAGTGTTTGACATAGCCAGTGGGAGAGGTTTTTGACACCTGTCAGAAAGATCAAAGGAAATGCTGTCTTTGGAAGTACACAGGGAGGAAGCAGACTGAAGTCTAGATACTGAGAAGAGAATCCTCAAGGAGAGAAACACACTGGCTGGAGCACCTGCTGTTCCTCATAACTGTTCCCCACATTAGGCCTCAGTCTGTCCATCTGTAAAACCCATCTGTGAAATCTGTTTATTGAAAATGCTTGACATATTGATGTGTCAAGAAAAGTAACTAAAAAAAGGAGACATTCACCAGTTATGCAGTACTTTTGGGGGTTTGTAATCAATTCTTATGGTTCTGTGCAAGTTGGATTCTGTTTTTGATTTATGTGTGTCATGGTAAAACGTGTGTGTGCGTGCTTTGCTTACTCAGGAGAATTTATTACTCTACTATAATACAAACACATTTCAGAAAAACTAGCAGTTAATTCACATGCTTTCAAAAAGCCATGGTTTAGAGCAATGCTGTCTATTTAGAACTTTCTGAGATCAGGAAAAGACGCTAAATCTGCATTGTCCTAGAGGATAGCCACTAGCTCCATGTGGCTATGGAGCACTTGGAATGTAGCTGGCATGAATGATGAACTGAATTTTTCATTTCAGTAATTTTCATTTAAATTTAGATAGCCACATGTGGCTGGTGGATATCATTTTGGGCAGAGGAGATTTAGAGAAATGTTGAGAAAATACTTTTTTAGAAGGTCAATATTTGGTTATGCAATCTGCCAATTAGGTTATTTTAGTTTTAGATTCTGATTAGTAGCGTATTTTCATGATTGTCGCACCTTAATTGCATTCTGCAAGGTAATCAGGGTCTTCCATGGTGATCAAATTCATAGGTGCATGTGCTTTCCTTCTCCTTGGTCTTCTATTAATAGTGCTATTTGCAATGTTATCTACCCCTGCACTAATATGACTCTCTCACCTCCTTACTGCTAAAGCATCTTGAGTTTCTTCCTTCTTCTCTCATTGGTCTTTTCCTCTTCTTTCCAGTTTCCCTCAATATTATGGATATTCACTACAGCTCAGATCTACTCTTTTGGATTCAGTCCAAAGATCTGATTCATGTGTTCTGTGAGAAAACACATCTGATTCTGATCTCTCCAGTGGTCTATCTTAGAATCTCACACATTCTCCCTGATATTTCCTGTTTGATGTGCAAAATTCTAAGTTTGAAATTAAAACCTAACTCATCATTTTCCTATCAAAATTAATTCCCCATGCAGTGTTGAAAAGGCAGCACTATATCTCCTGTTATCCAAACTTGAAGGCTCAATCATTCCTGACTTCCCAAACTTTTTATACTCCCTCTCAACTTGGTCAATATGTTCAGACAGTTCTTCTTCTTCTTCTTTTTTTTTTTCTAATATGGAACATTCCATGAATTTGTGTGTCATCTTTGTGCAAGGGTCATGCTAATCTTCTCTGTGTCATACCAATTTTAGTATATGTGCTGCCAAGGTGAGCACAGTTCTCCCTTTTTAATAGATGTCAGGTTATAGCTAGTTTCCTTTTCCACTGTCTATACCCTGGCTTAGATCTTCTTTAGTTAGCATGAATGTTATTTTCTTTCTCCTAATGGGCGTTGTTACCTCTGGTCTCAATTGGGGTTGTGCTACCCTCTCCAATTCTCTCTCATCTGACTGTGCTGCATGCATCTTATCCTTCAGGTACATTGGCCTGCCCATTCTTGCTGAATCACTCTTGCTTTGCCAACCACGCGCTTTTGTTTAATACTACTAGCACCGACAAAAATTGAATTGTCTTACTTGTGTATTCAAATCCTTTAAAGTTTATTCCGTTATTCATATATTATTCATCAACTAGAGGCCATGCTGGGTGTAGGCGTTGAGCTGAGCACTAATGACAAAATACCCAGCTCGTAACAATTCAGGATCTCTGCTTTCAAGGCTCTTCCATTATAGTGGGAAGAATTTAACAAGTAAATAGACGATTATGACAGGATGTGATAAACTTTCATCTCATTATCATCTGGAAACCATCCCAAACCACTCTGGCTCCTTCAAACTCCTAGAGATTATTCAGTGGGCACTTAATTACATTACTAATTTTTATCTGTTCTCCTATTATTGATACCTTTTAATGTGCTAACCTTATTTCCTTGATTGCACTATAAACTCCTTAAGGGCAGAGAATAAATTTTGTGCAGCTAAATATACGCTATGGCCTCTGGCCCACAATATTTCATATAAAAAGTACATGTTGAATATCCAGCAATTCATAAGAGAAATATATTTAACCTTTGTGAACCTTCCTTATACACTGCATAACCATTTCTCTGTCCACATAAAATATAGGAAAGAGGAGAGAGATGCTGAGGTTTGTTCCTACTCAGTTTATGTTGAATACTAATTTCGAACATGCTAATTGAATGACTTATGCTATTGAAAGTATAATATGTATTGCAAAATGTTAGGTGCTTATGCTTCAGATTTTCCCTGATATGATACAAAATACTCAATAAATTTAAAAAATCAAGAACATAAATTAGAATTATAATTTCAAACTACCGTGAAATTTATGAAATATATGCTAATAATCAGAAGCCATTAATAAAATAATTGCTAGCTTGTGAAACCAGATGTTGATATTCTTAAACAGTGTACCTTTTATTAATATAGTTGAACTTATGATGTTCTAGCTGTATGAAACAGATTTTTTCTGTATTGTAATTTCTAAAGTAAATGTAAGTGAACTATAACTGTCCAATATTCTCATCAATTAAAAAATATTATTGCATTTTAGTCTAACCCTAGCTTACTCCCAGATATTGATTAGAATACTTCTTTTTAAATCCACTTTCCATAGGAACACTTCTTCTTGTTTTTGGCTTAATTTTTAAGAACAGTTTTATCATGATATAATTGCCCATAAAATAAACTACACACACTTGAAGTGCAAAATCTGATTTATTTTGACATATATATGTATCAGTGAAGCCATCACCACAATCGAGATAATGAAAATATCCATCACTCTCCAAAGTTTCCTCATTTCCCTTTGTAATCCTTCTCACCTACCCCTCCCAATCTCTCCCGTCAAAGGCAACAACTAATCTCTTTTTTGTCAGTATAGGTTTGCATTTTTAATAACTTTATATAAATGGAATTATATACTCTTGTCTGGCTCTTTTCACTTATTGTTTTGAGATTCATCCATATTATAGCATTTAACAGCAGTTCTTTGCTTTTTATTGCTGAGTGGTATTCCATTGTGTATCTATACCACAGTTTATCTGTTTGCTAGTTGATGGACATTTGGGTTGTTTTCAGTTTTTAGCTATTACAAATAAATGCACATGTATTGATAGGGACATATGCTTTCATTTATCTTAGGTAAGTATCTAGGAGTAGAATGACTAGGTTGTGTAGTAAGACATTGGAAAGCTGTTTTTGAAAGATGTTGTTATTATTTTATATTTCCACTCACAGTGTATGTAAATTTCAGTTGCTCCACATCATTGTCTGCACTTGGTATGATCACTCTTAAAGTTTTAGCCATTCTAATGTGCATGCAGTTACATATTATTGTGGTTTTAATCCATTCCACAATGACTAACAATATTGTGCAACTTTTCATGTGTTTTTCAGCGAATTAAATATTTTTGTGAATATCTGTTCAAATGTGCTGCCTGTTTTTTATGATTTTTTCTTATTATTGCTTTGTAAGAGATACACTCTGACTGCAAGTACTTTATTTATATGTTTTATGACTGTTTTCTTTGAGTCTGCGGCTTGCTTTGTTTTTTTTTTAATCTTTAAAGAGAAAATATTTTAATATAATGATGTCCAATTTTTTTTATGGTTTATACTTGGTATGTTCTATCAAAGAAACCTTTGCCTATCTCAAAGTCACAAATTTTCTCTTGTTTCTCTTTTAGAAGTTTTGCAGTTGTGGTTATTGCATTTAGGTTTATAATCTATTTGTTACTAAATTTATATATGGTGTAAAGTATGCATTGAAGTTCAGGTTTTTTGGCACAGGTGTTTCAGCATGTTTTGTAGAGAAGACTAAGCTTTCTCCACTGACTTATCTTCTTGACTTTGATGCCTTAAGCAGCCACTAATCTACTTTCTGTCTCTATAGACTTGCTTGTTCTGGATATTTCATATAAATGGAATAATAAAATATGTGAGATTTTGTAACTGGCTTGTTTCACTTAGAATACTATTTTCATGTTGTACCATGTATAAGTAATTTATTCATTTTTGGCTGAATGATATTTAATTTTATGGATATAATATACTTTATTTACCCATGCATCATTTGATGAATTTTAGGTTATTTCCATATTTCGACTGTTATGAATAATGCTGTTCTGGACATTCACGTGCAAGTTTTTCTGTGGACATATATTTTAATTTCTTTTGGATATATACATAGAAGTGGAAATGCAGGGTTATATTTTAACTCTGTTTAACTTTTTGAGTAGTGTTAAATTGTTTTCTAAAGTGGTCATACCTTTTCACATTCTCACAGAAATGTATGATGGTTCCAATTTTTCTGGATCCTCATCAATATTTGTTATTTATTGTCTGTTGTAAGTAGGTATGAAGTGTTATCACATTTTAATTTTTTTAATTTTTTTTTTTTTATTTCATGAAATCACAGGATACGAACATTTAGGTTACATGGTAGACTCACATATTTTAGTTCTGACTTGCATTTGCCTAGTAACTAATGGTGTTGGGCATCTTTTCATGTACATATTGGCCATTCATATATCTTCTTTAAGAAATGACTACTTAAATTGTTTATGCATTTTTTATTGGGTTTAGTCTTTTTATTGTTGAGTTATAAGAGTTTTTTATATATTCTGGATGCAAGTCCTTTTTTAGATACATGATTTTAAAATATTTTCTCCCATTTCATGGGTTGTCATTGCACTTCATTCATGGTATTATTTTCACTGTTATTGACTTCATAGACTTTTGCTTTAGGAGATTTTGAATGTAGCCATTTTATTAATCAATGGATTGTTTGGGTAAGTTTAACATATGGTTAGAATGGGGGAAAAGACAGAAATAGCAACATGGGATACTTTGAAAATTGCTGGCAATGTCATCTTTGTCTTTCCTATCACTAATAGTTAATGTATAGTGGATTACATCCACTGGATTGGATTACAATAACTTGGATTGCCATATCCAAAGTAAATTAGCTTCAGTGGGGCCTAAATATCAAGGACTTAGTGACAGTAGTTTATTTTGGCATCAGCAAGATAAGTATCTCAACATTCCAGACTCCACAGAATTCCTATAGCCATTTCAGAGATCTGACTATATTGACCTCTGATCACTTGGCAATTACAGCCTTAGTATGCGCAGTCACTGTCCAAGGTGATTGGTATTTTCTTCTCACACATTCCAAATATTGGGAATACCAGGGGTGCCCAAGAGCCCTTGTCAAATTCCCCAAACTCCTGACATCTTACCAATGTGAGTAGTTTCATATTAGCATTTTCATTGTACCCCAAGCTTTAAGCTTTTCTATAGGGCTCCTGGAACTGGAAGAGTGGCCTGGGGGTTGGGGAGAAAGCACACTACATCCTATTGTTAAATCTAAAGGTTATATTTATTTATTTTAATTTTTTTTTAAATTTCAACATATTACGGGGGCACAAATGTTTAGGTTACGTGTATTATTTTTGCCCCACCTGAGTCAGAATGAAGGTTATATTTAAAAAATATTTTTGTATGAAGAATCTGATATATCCTTGGGCTCAAGAAAAGTGGTTAAAGAAAAGCTTTTATTAAATTCACACGGGACATATTTCTGTCCTTTATTCCTCTAAGCATTGAGAGTAACTAATTGGAGTTTTCCCATCATATCTTACAAAGTCAAAAAAAATTAAGGAGGGCTGATTATTTATTAGCTTGGAATATAATAATCTCATGGAATGAACAATTTCTTGGGCAGTATTTGACAACCGTGAGATGAATGGCTCAATGATGTATACTAAATGTAATTTACAATTATGCATGTGAATGCTGCCATTGAAATGATCTCATGTATTGAGGAGTCACAACATATGTGTTTATGTAAATACCAGATGGTTGACTAGATGCAGGATTAGATATATTTAATATTGTTTTGAGAATAAAAGCTAAGATAATTCAATAAAAGTTACAGGAATAGAAGGAAGAACTTACCAGAAAATGGAATTCTATTAAAAAATGGAATGAGCTTTCTCTCTAGATGGTGAATTTTCTATTCCTAAACCGGATGGTCAGTATTGGGGCAGGTAGCTTCTGACATTACTCTCACTTTCTGAATGTTTGCTGTTTATCTACATTGTAGTCACAAACTCAACGACTTCTCAGTACAGATAAATCCCATTTAAGACAAGGGATAATGGTGCCTCTGGCAAATTGGAGAATGTCTGCTCTGCCTCAAGTCATTTAAATTCAAATAAAAAATAAACTCCATTGTGCTGACCGAACAAAACTTGTCATCTGGCTAATCACTGGATCCACAGTGATAAGTGTATTCATATATAGAATTTTTGTCTTATCATTAAAATCTACATTTTTCTTGTTTTACACATAAAGAACTTGAGATCAAGGGAAATTGGGTAATTTGTCTAAGGTCATTAACCATTCATTGGAAGAGCTAGGATCAAATTCCAAATACATTATATCATAGTTAATTCATTTTATCTTCCTGATAACACAGACATTGAGAAATTAAATCACTTATCTAATACACCACCAATTTTTGAAAAAGTGCAGACTGGTATGTTGACCACTTTATTCCAAGTCAGTTTGGGTTCTTTCATTTACATCTCTTAATGCCAAGGCCATTTTATAGATGAGATCAATGTGTTTTTAGGAAGGGTGATGCATATATAATTTCAAGCTTGGTACCATAAGGAAAATGAAAGAGGGCTACATAGACAATCATACCATATTTAAACAAAATAGTTGACCACAAATAAAACATGAATGTAATGGGCTGAAATAATGTCCCTACAACATTTTTTTTTCACGCAAAACCTCAGAATGTGATTTTATTTATAAATACGATCTTTGCAGATATAATTAATTAAAGATCTAGAGATGAAATCATCCCAGAATTTGGATGGTCCCTATAGCCAGTGTCTGATGTCCTGATAAGAGAAGAACAGAGACACCCAGGCAAAGAAGAGCCAGAGACACAGAGAAGGCCACAGGAAGACACAGGCAGATATTGGAGTTAAATGCTGTCACAGCCACCTAATGTCAAGGATTGCTGACAACCACCGGAAACAAGAATAAAAACATAGGACAGATTTTTCCTTAGAGTCTGAAGAAGGAACTAACCCTATTGATACCTTGATTTCGAATTTCTAGCCCTTACAGCTGTGAAAGAATAAATTTCTGTTGTTTGAAGCCACATAGTTTGTGGTACTTTTTTACAGCAGCCTCAGCAAACTAACGTAGTAAAAAAAAATTCTAAAAAGTTTACCTGCCCTCAATTCACCGCCTTACTCCCACCCAGCCATATACATACATACTTTCCAGCTTTGGGTCCTTGAAAGTGTCACCACTAGAATTCCATTAAAGATTATTATTAATAGATTTCTATCAAAATAAAAATATGATACCTGGGAAGAGTAACACATCAGGCTATTAACTGTTAACATAATAGCAGGGTTCTTTAAAAACTGATGATTGTTTCTAAAATCCTACTACAGAAGCTCTTATGTTAATCTGGACAGCATTTTAACTGAATTTGAGTGAGAATATTTGAAGGTAAAAGTCAAATGCTTCTGGCTATTAGTTTCTGAGAGCTGCAATTATTATAAATCATAAATATATCTTTAAAGTACATTTTATATCATATTAATGTACTAAAACTCATGGTGATATGGAATAGTTGATTATAGTATGCAGCCCAAAGGAAAGTATTTTTAAAGCAGTAGATTTAAATTTGGTAGTGAACTTGTTTTCTATTTTTCAAGTACAGTAGCACTGCAAATTCAATGGTAGCTGAAAATCTGAGAAGATAATTAAGACTATATTTCTTACCACTTTAGGTTACTTGGAAGGGTAAATATTTCAATGGGTACATTTTCTGTCAACTTTCTCTTCAGGTGTTTGTGTGCAGGCTTTATTAAACACAGAGAAATGAACCCAGTCTAAATTTATGATGTCTTTTTATTCATAATGGAATCAAGCATAATTTTTAATTCCTTTGCATAAAATGCACATGCGTCTCCCATATAAATTTGAATTATTTTTCTCATTTTCTTTGATGATTTCTTAAAAAGAATTCTGAGTAGCAAATATCCGAAGTGATATTGAGAGAGGAAAACCTGAAACAAATGATGAATTTAGGTGTTATTTCATTCTTTTAAGCTTAAGTCTTGCATAAAGTATTCTTTTGTCCTATCAGCAGAGTGCTCTGAAATTTCTGGGATAATCTTGTCCCACCGTCATTGGCTTCTGTAAATACTATTTCTGTGTCATTCTAGATCAGGGTTTCTTAAACATGTGCTATTAACATTTTGTGCTGGGTAGTTCTTTGTTACAAGGCCATTCTGCGTATTGCGGGTTGTTTAAAAGCATCTCTGGTTTCACCCAGTAGATGTCAGTAGTACCTCCTAGTTGTGACAACCAAGAAAACCCCTCCAGATATTGCCAAACCTCCCCTGGGGAGCAAAATAGCTCCTGGTTGAGAAGCACTGAAGTTTATATGCATTTTCTCCTTGATGTTAAATCTGCCAAAGAACTTCCTGAGGGTTTTGGGATTGTTGCATCCTTTGACTTCCCCTATATCACTGATATCACAGACTGCTGGAATTTTATAATCAATTTCAAAGCCTTTTATACACATTCAAAATTTGAGATTCAGAAAGCTATGACTTATCTTGCTCAGCCGGAAAATTGGCCTACACCCTGACACTCTTTACCTTTTATAATTCTTGTTCACCTTCCTCTGATTTAGGATTCACTAATGCTATTTTGTATTTCACTTTTTCCTTATTCTTGTGTCTAAAAAGCTACCACGTCTCAATATTTCCTTCATTGTCTAGAGTTCCAATCTCTCCATTCTGGTCCATGGATATTTCTAGTTTAGTGCTATAAAAAAATTTAAATCATGAATTAAGGTTTTTTTTTCTTTCTATTTAATCATTCATTCAGCAAGCACTTATTGAGTGTTTTTCTACACTCAATGTTTTTCTACATCTATGCAAGATTCTTGGCATACATTAATGAGTAAGATGGTAACTATTGAACCAAAGATATGTTTTGACACAAACAAGTTTAAAATATCCTTGTAGAGCATTAATCAAACTTCTCTTTGCATAGTCTTCCCTATGCCTCTCATCAGCTGAAATCTGGTCATGTAGCCATTCACAGGCCTGGCATTTCTCTTCTTTCAGATTCACTAGTTTCATTTGCCTAGTATTTGAAATAATAATATTTACCATATGACCTTGGGGGGTCGTCTCTCCATCTCCAGTGAAGATCGAACCATTATCTTCTTCCCACTTCTTCAGAGAACCCACATATTGTTCCCTTCTAAAAACAGGAGCCTCACTTTTTTCTGTTCCCTTCCTTAATTATCTGGTTCATCCAAGGATGTGCTGGGTCATCGCGGCTGTCTGTGATGTAATTTCTCAATCAGCCACCTAGGCCACTTTACCAATTTAGTTCTGAATGTTCTGAGCTGTTATTCTTCTTTCCAAACTCCAAAAGACTTAACCCATGAAAATATATTTGGTGTGCCCCTTTGCCTTAGGCCCTTTCCCAGAGCCTCTGTTGAGGGGTTAAGAGACTTCCCTTACAAAATGCCTTGTGTGGAACAGGGTTGAACAATGGAAAGATTTATGTGAGCCACATATCTATTTTTAAAATTTCTAGCAGCCACATAAAAAGATAAAAAGAAACAATTGAAATTAATTCTGACAATATATTTTATTTAACCCAATATAGACAAATTATCATTTTAATAAAAATCAATATAAAAATTGTTAATGAGATATATGTTCTTTGTGATGTGCTGAGTCTTTGAAATCTAGTATTTATTTTACACTTACAGCATATCTCAATTTGGACTAGCCACATTGCGGATACTCAGTAGTCCCATGTGGCTAGCAGATATCCTATTGGATGACAAAAGTTTATGATATTAGTAACTTGTCAGGTCCACCACACCCAAGGTATAGAAAGTCCCAGCAAAGGAGTAATGGTGTCCTCAAAACTGACATATGAATGTAATATCTTGCTATCATCTTTTGATATTTTCATTTTGTCATTGGAAAATCCACTTGAATTTGTGTTCCATGGAAGTGAAAGGGTTATTCCTGTTGGATTCCTCACTGTAGTGAAAGTAATAGTCTGGGGTTTATACCATTATATCCCTATAAAGCATGCTGTACATCTCCTAACAAGACTGCCATTCATTTTTTCAATAAATCCTGCACAGGGGTATTAGGGTCTGTGAACTGGCAATTGATTTACTGCCTGGAAAATTATTCTTTATTGATTTATATTACATGGAGGCGACTGCAAATCTACAGTGTCTCTAATCAGAGAGAAAATACTAAAGTTAGTGTCATTCTTATTTAGACAGGCAATTCCAAGCAGGAGAATTGGTGTAGCACCCCTAGGTGACATCTACATATTATTCAATTATGAATTCCAGTAATCCATAAATTATAATACATAAAGCAAGTGAGAGCAGGATAATTAATTTAAAAACAAACGAACAAACAAGTGTCTTTTGTGCAAACAAGTATTTTAAATGTCAGCCTAGCCAGCCATTCTCTTTCTGCGTGGAATTGGGCATCTTGACTTGATTTTTTGTAAAGATTCTGCATCATACCTGGCTTGTTATTCACATATTGAGAATGCAAAAGTGTCTTAAGTGAGTAAAACCTTTTAAATAGATAGTGTTGTAAATTGACTAATTAGGTTAGGGAAGGTTTCTAAAAACTATATTAAAATGATTTTACTAATTTCTTCACAGTACTTCAGGAAACTCTCAAATATTGGGAAAGGTCTGAGTGAGCTCACCTGCTGTCTTTCCCTGCCTTTAAAAACTTCCTTCTGTAACTTGTTCTAATCAAGAGGCTTCTGTCCAAGAAATAACCTTAATTTAATTGAAATAAAAAGGGACGAAATATAGCAGAAGCATGTTAGATGACTGGGCAGAGGGCAATGGCATCAGTAGGATTGCTATTGTATTTATATAAATATCTTGGGTCTGCAAATTGGCTTTGGGGGATCTACAACTTTTCTGAAATTGTATGCAAAACATGTACATGTTTAAATATGGTTTTCCCTCATGGGGAGAGAGTCTATATATCAGATTCTTAAATTTATCCACGACCTTCAAAAAAAAATCTCAGATGTACACTATAGGTTTATTGTTGAATCCATAACACCAAGCAGAGGACTTAGCAAATAGCAGGTTTCAATAAATATTTGTTGGATTAATGAATGCTCTCAGGTTGTGTGAGCATGTAAAGTGGGTTTCCTGGAACACTTCAGTTCATCCAAAGGAAAATTTTCTTACTTTGCCTAGTTTCTTACAATGCTCACCACATGTAGCCATAGTTCAATCAACTACACACACACACACACACACACACAGAGAGAGAAGCAGAGATAGCTATTTAGGGTTTGGAGCTCAGGATTTTGATCTGATTGCCCTTTTTTTTTTTTATCTTCCCTTTCTATTACTTTTTTTTTTTTTTGCCCTTATTCCCAATCCTTTTCCTCTTTCTTTGATGTGCCCCCCCCAAATTGGAGAAAAAGTGGGAGCTTGAAAATTTTTCCACCGTGAAAAGCTGATGCAAGGTATTATTTTGACATTCATTCAAAGAAATTTTCTGTTTTATTCTATGAGAAATTAAAATACATTTATTTATTCAAAAGGAAAATATTGGTTGTGGGTTTAGACCTAGTGACACACAGAGAGACCTTGTCTTAGAGAGCTTCCAGTTTAATGTGGAAATGGCTAAATACATATTTTTCATCAATGGCGTAGTGTTTTGGTTTTGTGTCAAGTAATTTCACCAAAAGGAAAGTTGGATGCAGTTTATTAACTTGATGTCTTTTGAAGTAAGTCATTTTCAGTAATAAAAGCTTTCTTTTGGCAGATACAGGCTTATCTGGGTGCCTGGAGTGAGGTGCAATGTTCTGGAGAGTGGGGGCTGAGCAGTTGAGTTTTTTCTTGTGACCTGGGTCCTGCTTTGAGGCTCAGGACAGTGGGTTAAGGCATTTTTTTTTTTTTTTTGTATAAACAAAGCCAGACTACTCTCTCACTTTACTTTTCTGTCTTCCAACCTAAGACAGCAATAACAAAAGCTCTGTCATTCCCATAAATAATGTCTAATTTTATACTTCTCTACAACAAAGCCCACATCTAGAACTTGTATTTACCATACAGTACACCATTAAGTTTAGTATTTTTCCTCATTCTATTACTTTTTTCCTGTTTTTTTTTTTTTTTAAATCCAAACAACTGTGATACTGGGTCTTTAAAAACTGAAAACTAGATATTTTTTGGTTGTCGTAGACAAGCAATTTAATGAAAATGCTACTGAAATGCTTTTTCCTCTATGAAAACTAGTAAATCAATTACAAAAGCAATTTCCTTACACAGTATGATTTTATTGTGTTTGACCAGGGCATTTGATAAGTATTAGTTCTTGCTGAGAGCAAAGACTAAATTTTATTTCAGGCTTTTCTTTCATGCAAACAGCAAGAGAAGCCACACAAGGGCAGTTGGACACAAGCCTCACCTTGGTTATATGTGCACAGAGAATGAGGGAATCTGGGACTGGCCTGACTGCCTCAGTATCTACATTGAGAGAAGAAAAGGAGGACTCTTTTCCTAGTAAAAATGAGGAAAATTATGGCAAATTCTCATTTCTGGGCTTATTTCATGCAGGAGCAGGTATTATGGTATTCTTTCATTCTTTTTCTCTGAGAGATTTTCTCCCATTAAACAAACACATACCCAAACTCAATTTAAAAAAAAAAAATGTATCACAATAGAAAAAAAAAAAAAACAACTAGGTTTGTTGTGTAAACATATAGGAGCAGACACTTAGCAGCTATAGATTTTATTTCTGCCTCTGAGATTGATATGCAGATTGGGCCCAAATATATGAAAACAAAGAAAACAAAAAAAGCTTGCAAATGATTTACTGTGTGCCCAGGATTCCTGTGACACTTGTACGCCCCTTCCTTGGCCCCCAGTATGGTAATACAGTGTAGTGGTTAAGAACATGGATATTGACTCAGTGTCTCTATTCCTCAACTATAAAAGGCCAATTGTATATGACATATATCTATGCCATTCTGTCTCATAGAAGCGTAATAAGAATTAAATGAGTTATTGGATGTGCTCAACAAACATTAACTACAGAAAGTGCTGGAATGAATGGGATATGCTATTTTATTACAAGAACTCAAAAAAAGGCAGTATAATAATTTTCTTAATGACTTCTCTCATTTTTCTCCCTCCCATACTCAGAGGGTGCTCACCTCTTGCTGTTCCAATAGCAGCTTTTATGCACCTTATCACATTATATCAAATCTATATATTCAAATACCAGCCATCCCCATCCCTAGCATGCAAACTCTTACATGGTAGATTACTTATTTTTTTTCTCAGCCTCTAGTCCTATTCCTAGAACAGATAGTATTAAAAAGTGTTCTAAAACAAGGGATATACCATAGAAAAGTCAAGAATTGAAGTGGTCTTTTAAAGAGAGTATAATAAATTGCAAAAGTTGAATATATTCAAGATAGTGGCAATAGGAAAAACATAGATTAGGGGTGGGGTTCGGAGAGGAAGGAGATGTGGGTGTAGGTGTAGGCAAGGAGAGGAAATATTTGAAAATAGGCTAAAAAACAACACGAAATCTATGTTTTGGAAAGAGTGTTCAAAACATGCTACATATTTTGTTGACAAGGTCTTCAATGTCAACTTGAAGAATTTGGTAGGAATCTGGGTTTTAGAATTAATAGGAAACCATGTAATTAATCAAGAATCTTGTGAATTATGCTTACATAGCCTGCAGAATGATTTGAGGGGCCAGGACTTTCCAGCAAAACTCCTTGAAAGAGGTGTCTGTTTGCTTGCTCCCATATTCTTCTCAACATACTCAAAGTCATTTTTACCCCCATCATGCCACTGAAGAGACGTGTCAAAAATTACCAATGACCTCCTAAATCCAATAGCAACATCTTAGTCCTCATCTTTCTTGACCTCAGATTCAACACGTAGATCCTAGAATACAGTTTTCCTCCTAGGTAACTAGATACTTCTTCATTTCCTTTGCTAGTGTTTTCTCGTATTCCCAGCTTTGTCCTTGGATATTTTCCCTTCTCTATTTACTCTCACTCCAAAGTGATCTCAACAGACTCTTTCCTTAAGAACCATTTAAAAACCTATGACTTGTAAATTTGTAACTCTAGCTTGGGCCAATATGAACTCATATAACTGGCTGCCCTCTGAACAATTCCATCTGCACGACAAATTGGCATCACAAACTTAAAGTGTCTACAACTTAACTGCCAATTCTCTCCATCCTAATTTGTTTCTTTCCATCTTTTCCATCTCAGTCAAGAATAACTCCATCTTTCCAATGATTCATGCCAAAATCTTGGATTCATCCACAACTCCTGTCTTTTTCTCCTATCCTACCTCCAATAAATGAAAAAAATCCATTTGATTCTATTTTATATGTATGTTTTCAGATATATAGAATTGGGATCATTTCTAACTACCTCCACTGCTATTTTCCTGATTCAACAACTATACTTTTTCATCTGAATTATTGCAATAGTCTCCTAACTGTTCTGCCTGCTGTGTTGACACAGTAACATCCATTTGCAATTCAGCGGTTAAATGATTCTTTTAAAACATGTCAGATCACATTATGTTCCAATGGCTTCCAATTATATGGCAACATCAGAGCAAAAGAAAATTTTCTTACATAGGCTTATAATACCTTTCAATATCTGGCCCTTTGTGATCTCCCAGATATCCCATCCTATGACTTTCCCCTACACTTTCTGTACTTCAGCCATCCTGGCCTTTTTGCCCCTTCGCAAACATGCCAAACACATCTCCACCTCATGGCCCAACCTCATATTCTTCCTTCTGCCTGAAACATGCCTTCTCCGATGGTCACATGGTTTGCTTGCTCTTACTTGTGCTCAGATGTTTCTTAGCAGATAGGCCTTCTGTGACCACCATAAGTAAACTTCACCCCTTCCCCTACTGCTTTCCCTTTCTTCTTCTCTGGCTTTATTTTTCTCATTTCTCAATTATTACTGTATTTTACATTTGCTTTTTTATTGGTTTGTCTGTCATCCAAGCAATAAATTTGGAGTCGTGAATTCCAGGCCGTTAGGGGCTATGTGTTCTAGTGGCCAGCACAAAGCATGTCCTTATTACATATCGGTAAATTAGTTAATGAGCTATTGTTCTCTACCTTGGTTTCCTGATTTTGGCTTATAAAATGCTACTCCCAGTTTATCACTGGATTTAGCAATTTACCTTGCATGTCATTTCAAATGTTTTTTAACTTGATTAAAGAAACAAAAAACATGGAAGTAAACAGGAAATCCTCCCAATGAATTTTATTAGAGTGAGGTAAAAATTAAGAAATATGAATGAAATAACGATGGCTTTTGGTGATGTTTCAAATCCCTAGAGATTTAGCCAAGTTGGAGAGATATGGACAGGCTGCTACAGATGCCTCCAGCACTAGAGTTGAAGGCTTGAGGAGCAGGCCAAGTTTGCATAAGTAAGTTGGAATTCATCCAGAGTGGGTCATCAACATTCTTTGCAGGCATTCTAATTGATTTAAATTGTTGCAATTAGCACTAAAAACCATTATTTATCTATTTCAGCATTTTAATCGGAATGCCATGTACTCATTAAAATGCACACTTTGTATAAAGCTCACGATCAGTCTGCTCCTTGACCTGAGAATTTGGCACTACAACCCCTGTGCCAAGAAGGGGTCTCTTCCTCTTGTGGCAATTGGGGAGGTGGCAACCTCAATCCAGATACAGATAGTGATTGAAAACAATGCAATTCAACCCTTTTAATGTGACCTTGACTAGGCTCACAGGTCTCTCTGTGTCCCGTAAATGACAGGTAATTACGCAGAAATAGGAGAGAGGCTCATTCCCTTGAGTCACCAGTGAAGTGCAACTGATTTCACTTAAGGCTGAGCAGCAGTAAAGTATATTAATATCAGCTTAATTTGTGGTAATTGAGGTAGCAATAAAGAATTACCCCTGGAATATTTTAGTCCCTTGATTATCTGAGTGTTTAAACTATGGAAGTGGTTTTTTTGGTCATAGTATAAAATATCCCATTTTCTCCCATCAGGAACTTAGTGTAATTAGTGTCTGGCAGACAACACTGTGTTCAGCCATTTCCCTTGTCCCTTGGATGCATTTTTATTAGCCGAACCATCAAGTAACCTTATTTATTATTCTAGATAGAAGCATTTTGATCTCATTAACATGGATAATTTTCTCCAAACTTATGTAGTCATACTGCAGCCAAAGCTCCCTTTATGACAATTAAGATATACTTGTTTTTTTTTTTTTTTTGGTCTGGTGCCCCACTATACAATTAAATACTATTCAAATCAGTAAATTTATTAGTATATTAACACACTAATTGGATTACAAACACATCCTCTTATTTCTGAAATGTTTATGATTTAATTGACTTGTTTAAACTAATTTTCATCTCCCCATGCAATTATAATTCGTTGTTAATTGAACTTATTTACACATGGAATACTGATACTGTATTCCCTTGTACCGAGGAAATACGTGTAAAGGTCTCATCAGAGGGTTAGGTTTTTGGCTTTGTTCTTTGGGCACCTGAAACTACTATCAGAGATAATAATGATCATGTAATATTCATTTGCTTAAATGTGTAAGAATTAGTTGCAGTAACTTTTAGAAGAAATAAATATGATTCCATTAGTTTATGATTATTCATTTATTCATGCACACTGTATGTGGAAGAGCTTTGCTTTAAAAACATATACATTTTTTTCCTTCCTAATTTAGTTAAGGGTCTGTAACTGTGATGGCCAAGTCCAATGTCAAAGAGCTAATAAACATAGTGACATATTTTGGAACTGGCATTCTGTGCTGCTGTTCCCAAGTCTGGAATACTCTCTGAATTAAAAATTTTAAAGATACACAAAGATACATACCTGCACATTTATAAAAGGTAATTCCAAATGCATTCTAATGACTAATGGTAACGTTTTACAGCCATGGGGTAATAATCATGACGAGCCCATAACTCTGTTGTCCTAGAGAAAGATAGCTAAGATATAAACAGAATTATTTGCAGTGATTTTGAGGAACTTTGGCATTGTGGTCTTCCTATTTGCAGTTTTAAATTTTCTCCTTTTCATTATTTTTGTTGTGAGGTATAACCCACATGCAGAGAAGTACATGAAACAATAATGAGTACCTGCGTGTCCACTCCCCAGGTCAAGGAATAGAACATTACCAGCATGCCTGAACTCTCATTCCTCATTCCTCTCAATGCTTCTTACTAAAAGTTACCCCTATGCTCACTTTTATAGCAATTACTTTCCTGCTTTTCTTTATAGTTTTTCACCTAACTCTGCATTCCTAAACACTTTAGTATAGTTTTGACTGTTTTTCAACCTTATGTGAACAGCCACACAGTGTGTATTCTTCTGTGTCAGCATCCTTTAGCTGAATAGTGTTTGTGAGTGTGTGTTCAATATGCAAGTTGTGTGTAGCTATAGTTCATATTTTTATTGCTGTGTAGTACTGTGTTGAATGAATATAACACAAATGATGTATCCATTCCATTGTTGATGAGCATTCTGGTTGTTTCCAGATTAGAGCTATGACATATACTGCTACTCTTCAATACATACTCTGGAGTGAAATTGCTAGGTCAGAGTTGTAGAATTTACTTCTTAAAAGTAGTTTATGAGAATTCCCATTGTTTCATTTTCTTGTTAACCTTCATATTATCAATCTTATTACCCCAGGCGATGAGATCTAGTTTTGATTTTAATTTGTATTTTCCTGATGACTAATGAGGCCTAGAATCTTCTCATATTCATATTGGCTGTTTGGATAACTCCTTTTGTGCAGTGCCCACTAAAATCTTTCACCTATTTTTCCATTTTTATGTTCTCTTACTAGTTTTTTAAAAAAGTTTATTCTGTATTTTGTTATATGTGCTATATTTATCTTTTCTTACTTTATGTCTTGCCTTTCACTTAAACCTATCTTTTCATGAACAGAAGCTGTTAGTTTTTTTTTTTTTTTTGGTTTGAAGTTACGAAGACATTCACCTCTATTACTTTCTACAAGTAGACTGTGTGTTATTCACATTTAAATATATAATTCAGTTAGAATTTATTTTAGTATATGGCATGAGGTGGTGTCTCATTTCTTTTTCTCATATAGTGCAGATTTGGTGACTTATATGTTTCAAGAACTATTTTCATTTTATCTGAGTTGAAATTGTTGGCATGAGATGTTGATAATTTCTTACTATCTTCTTATTGTTAGTAAGATTTGTAGTGGTCATGCATCTTGTGTTCTATGGTCACTGGCTCTCAGAAAGTGTCTTGACTTGGGTTTGGGAGCAGTGGACTCCATGACCTGTCAAACTGCTCTGCTGTGTCCTCACTGCTCAGGAAGGCCTGGGGGCTGGGATGTCCTGCTCAATAACAGTCATTCTAAGGTGTTCACAGGATTCAGTTCATTCTTTTGCCTCAGTTGTTCTGGAAATGACCCGTCCTCCTCTTCTTTCCCCAACCACATCTGGCTTCCCACTCTCCTTACGATTCACAATTCCACCAGCAAGCTGAAGACGTTTCTAACCACCACATGACGGGCTGCAGCTCAACCCCAGAGACGGGCCTGTGAGTGAGGAGAAGAAACATGCTCTCTTGGAGAACACAGTGTGAGAAGGTAGAGGGACAAGCTCTTTCCAGATATTTCCTCCCGGGGAAGGCTGTGATGGGCAGGCAGGCGTCTCCCGGGCCTGAGAATGAGGGAGTGGAAGAGGCCAACCCACAGGGACACCCTGGAGATGGGCTCTGGGGAGAGTAGGTGGCCAATGAGGGGCAGGGGAGAGGCTGGTGGTGGAGGAGGCTTCGGTGGGGTCTGTAGGTGGGTGAGTTTGGTGAGAGGGTTAGTTCCTGACAGGGCGTGGGGTCAGGGGAGAACGTCCTGCCCTTGAGTCCCCTTGATCCCGAAGGACTGAGGGGCTGGGACGCGGTTCTCACGTGCCTCTCCTTAGGCAAACCTCAGACTCCCACTGCTCTTATACAACGTGACTTTCTACCTGGAACCCACAGGACTCTGCGTTCCTGTCCTGTCAGTCTTTTGATGGGGGTCAAAAACATTTTCTATTGTTCCTTTTTTGAAAACGCAAAGAAACACGTTTTGTACACGATCTTCTATTGAGATTCCAGTCGGCTTTCCTCTGCTGACAGGTGCAGAATGTCCAACCTCTAGGTGTTTGTCTGCCCCCTAAGGCGGGACTCTGCTCCCCCAAGGCAGAGCCCAGACTTGAGCGTCTGATCAGAGGTTTCCAGAGATTCGGCTTTGTTCTTCAGCTCAGCCCCAGAACAGGGCTGCGCCACAGACACCTGACACGTGAGGGGGATGATGAATAATCACTGTGCGACTCTGCGCCCCAAGACACATCCGACACTCTCTGCCAATCCGTTCCAAGGACACGGAGTCGCGGTGTTTGAAATTTTACCCTGGAGTCCTCTACCATCCCCAGATTAGTCTGTGAGCTTGGATGGAGTCCTCTGTCTGCTCACCCTGTTGCCTTCAAGGAAAATGTCCTCATTTTTCCTGAGAAGACCAATCTCTGAGGTTGTTTGTGAAAACATAATTGGTTCAGTAAAGTGGGAGGAGGAGGAGGAGAGAAGACAGAGTCCATACATGTTGGGGGCAGGGTCTAGGATTTCCTTACCTGCTTTCTCTTTGCAAGAATGGATTCATCTGGAGGAAATACAGAAAAAGAAGGAAGAGCCACACAGCGCACAGCAAGAATGAAATAGGTAAAATGGCCCATGGGGGTTGCGCTTCAGCTCCTCCCTGGGGCAGTGCAGCTGTGCAGGAAGCAGAGATTGTCCCCAACTTCCAGGGTGCATTCCTGCCTTGGGGGCACTGGGCCCTGAGCCTGTGAACTCTGGGCTAGAAAGCCAAGTCTGCATCCCCCAGCCAGGGGACAGTAGCTCTGGATCCTCAAGTGGGCAGAGGAACAGGAAGGGGAAGGTGGGCCCACAGCCCCTCCCCCACCATCCAGACCCACAGCGCAGCCTGGGCTGCCAGATCCCCCTACCCTGCTCTGGGCCTGGCTCTTTTCCATGCCCAAATTTATGTCGTATCATCTGTGTGCCTTAGTATAGCTTTCGACTTACTCAGTATGTCTGTATATATGGACTTGGTCCAACTTTACCCCTTGGCATTCTCTTTGAAATCACTAATTCCATGCTCTGAAAGTTTGACATTTTCCCAGGATTTGTGGCTAATTCCCAGGGCTTTCCTCTCTGTCCTTAACTCCAGCTTCCCCACATAATCTGGCCTATATAGAATGGTTTTGATGTCCAGAAGATACCCTATGCTCCTCCTATTCATTTCTTCTTCGCCTTCACCCTAGGTGACCCCCGAACTTTTTATGGCTTCCCTAAATTTGCCTTTCTCTAGAATATCGTATGTTTTGAATCATACAGTCTATATCTTTTTCAGAATGACTTCTTTTACCTATGGGTTTATGGTTCCTATTGCCAAACACTACTTATGCAGTATCCCACCTCGCTGGACCATTTCTCTGAGGTCCCCACACCCCCAACATAATTTCACCCATAACTGTGTAGTACAGTTCTGCCCTCCCAAATATCTACCCCAACCTGCACACTTAGACCCATCTGGATTTGGAGTCTGAGTGAAGCATTCTCTTTAAGCGCAGTTTGAATTTTATAATGTAACATATTTGCTTTTTTTGATTTGTACCTGTGGTTACTTTCCTTGGGAAAGATTTTTTGATTTTTACCTTCTATTTCCTTGGTTTTTATTTAAACTCTTAATAACCCCCCTGAGAATACTTAAAAAATAATAATAAGGTATGCATAATGTATTTAGTCATCCCTTGGTATCCATGGGGGATTGGTTTCAGGAAGCACCCCCATATCAAAATCCTCAGATACTCAAGTCCCTTATATAAAATGATGTAGTTTTAGCATATAACCCATGCATAGCCTCTCGTATATTTTAAATCATCTCTAGATTACTTATAGTGTCTAATACAATATGAATGCTATATAGTTATTATATTTTGTTTTATTATTTGTATTATTTCTTATTATTGTTTTGCTATTTTTTATTGTTTATATTCAGATATTTTCATTGAATCCAAGGATGCCAAACCCATAGATATGCAAGCTGAATTAATATTAGATTTATCTCCTATGTTTGGCAGGCATATAACAACACATAATACTCACTGCTTCATTACCAACAGTCTGTTCATAGCTGTGTAGGTGTTCTCCAAGACAACATATCTTCTCTACCATTCTCTTGCCTTCTTTCTGTGTCCTCTCCAGCAGAGTCATTATTGTTCATGTTTCTATTAGCAGGTTATTCAAGGCGATGTAGGCTTTTTCTATCATGTTCCTCAAATTTCTTCCATTCTCTTCCCGTATCCCACTTCCAAAACCACTTCCACATTTTAAGATACCATCTTACTTCCAGATCCCATTATGTATATTGTTTCCTTTTGCTGCTCTAACAGATTAACACAAATTTAGTGGCTTAAAAAATGCAAATTTATTATCTTATGCTTCTGAAGGTCAGGAGGGTAAGGGTTTCACTTGGTAAAATCAAGATAGTCATAGGGCTGCATTTCCTTCTGGAGGCTCTACAGGGGAACCCATTTTCAGCCTTTTCCGGTTTCTCGAGGCTTCCCACCTTCCTTGGCCCATGGCTCCTACCTTTTTTCCATCACATCCCTTTGACACTCCGTCTCCTGCCTGTCTTTCACTTATAAGAAGGCTTGTGATTACATCAATCCCGCCCAGATAACCCTGGATAATTTCTTTGTCTCAAGGTCTCCTGAATGGAAACATTCATTCCAACTGTAAACTTAATTCCCTTGACATAATATATTCCCAAATTCTAAGGATTAGGATGTGGGCATGTTTGAGGATATATTTTCTGTTTACCACAATTGTAATATGGGGAAAAGGTTAGAAAAACATCATGAATCACAAATGCATTCCAGTTTGTGAAATTTTTGTCCTGAATAAAGTTATGTCCTTGAACTTATTTATATCTTTGCTCTCAAAGCAGAGAATTGACCTCAATATTATAAAATATTGTAGATAAAAACTTACGTAGAAAAAATTCATGAGAGAAAAAACTGAGGGTAAGTTCCTGGTTAAAACAGATCATTTCAAATCTGGAGTTGGCATAGTTTGTTTGGGAAGTTCCTTTTACCCTTAGGCAGATCATACAGCTTGAAACAGATCTGTTACACTGCAGACATATTTATCATTTTCACTACTTCATTCAATTTGCATTATAAGAAATTCATTTGGGGATGCTGGAGAATACTTCTCAAATGCATGCTGTTGATTAAACAGGGCAGAGTGGCTGTGGACCAGAATTGGTAAAGAGTTATAGGAGGAGAAGGCAGTGGGAATTGATGTGAGTAATGGTGTCTATCCATGCCTTGAAAAATCCTCTTTAAATTACACTTGTGAGTGGATAGGAGAGCACATTCTCTTGAAGCCACCATCAATCCTCTGCAGAGGTTACAGTTCTCTTTAATACATCAGCGAGCTTCTCTTTCTTGCAAACCCACTCTTCTGGTGTCTAGAGATGAGAAGCCATCGTCCTCACAGTGACAGAAGAACATGAGGGCCATTGATTCAAGAGTGAAATCAAAGGACAGACTATTTAGTCTCAAATCCTCTGGACAATTAAGCCAACTTCCTATGGTGAAGGTTTTTTCAATATAAAGTGTTTGAAATTGGGTCGAATTGAAAGTTTGACTGATTCTTTTTTAAAGGAAGGGCAAGAGTCACTGATTAAGAACAAGTTAATCAGCTTTCTTTGCTAGTTCTTAGAACATGATCCAATATTTTCAGCTATCTTTAAGAGTTATAACCTAGCCCTCTAGTAGAAGCAATATAGCCTAGTAGTTAGGGGCACACTATTTGGGTAATACAGACTTGGAATCAAATCCAAGCTCTGCTACTAGGGAATTGTATTGGACTTAGGAAAGTGAATCAATATTCTTACCTGTAAAATGAGAATGACCATATTTAACAAATTAGGTAGTTCTTAAGATTAAATGAGATAATACGTATACAGAAATTAGTGAAGTGCTTTTGTGTAGTATCTTGATATCATTGTCATCACCATCTTTCACCAGACTTCTTAAATCCTTTGAAGAGCCATCAAATGGATGTAATTGTGTTGGAAGCTGAGTGTAAGAGAGTGAATAGGAGAACTGTAACAGACCAGTGTGCACAGGAACTTAAATATAAAAATTACTTTAAACACTGATGCACCGAATCCAATATGACTATGGAATAACCTTGACTTTCAGTTTACTGCCTCTCACAGAGACTTTTCACTCACCAATGATCGCACCATAATGGAATCTTTGAAACTGGTCACACCAGGATTTCAAGGCCTAGTTCTGTTACTTCTCTAGCTGTATGAATCACTTTTAGTTTCAACTAACCCTAAACTATAAAATAAGGGCATTTGTATACACCTTACAAGGATGCTGTGAGGATTAGAGGTAATATCTTTAAAATATCTAGGAATGGCTTAGAAAGTATGAGTGCATAATGTATGATAGGAAAGTATTCTCTTGAAAATAGACATGGAACAGGTTCTCATCTACTGCATCCATTATAGTTACTTTAGCCTTTCTAGAATTGTCTATCCCAGTCTCCTCAATGGTGAAAATGATTCTCATTTTACTCTCTTACTGTGTCACAAAGCCCCACATAATCAGCTATATTCAGGCTTAATAGGGCACAAGGGAAAAGGAAAGAGATTCCATTGTCCAACTACATAAATAGAAAATATATTCCTGCTATGCCAAGTACAAAAATCTTGGAATGTATTGTCTTACAGAAACAACTGTACATATTCATGGTCAGATTTTATATAATGGTATTGGTACTTTTATGTGAATACAATGCGCTTTGTGGTTACTCATAGAACTATAAACATTGTCTATAACATGGTTTCTAGGGGAAAATGCTCCTACCAAGCCGTTTATATTAATACATGAGATACAATGTACTTGAGTAAACATGTAGGTTCAGGAGTCAGAGAGCCCTTCATTTAAATCCCAGGTTTACCATTTATAAGCTGAGTTTCTTAATCTCTCTGTTCTTTTATTCCTACATCTGCAAATAGGAATGGCATGAATGCATCCCTCATGTGGTGTTTGGAGTAATAAATGAGATATTGTATGTCAAATGCTGAGTAAGCACACAGTGAGATATCAAATATTAGCTGTTTAAAATTACTATTGTTACTATGCGTTATATTTAAAAACTCTTTTAAAAAAAAGTTAGCCAGTGTTTCTATTTAGATTCTTGGAAATAAGAGGGCAGCTGAGAAAGGCCATTTGAGACACAAAACACAATTTCCTAAATAAATATTTTATTTTGTGTATTTACATAGTAGTCGAGACCCCTATGATGACAGCAATCGGTAGTCTTACACTTAATTGTTGCTATTCCCAACTTTAACCCTGACTAAGGCTAGAAACAGAAATGAAGGAGGAAAGTCAGAAATGAAAACCTGCTAGTGATCTTAGAACAGTGATAAATGTTTCCTTCTCTTGTTATGGTGAGGTTTAATTTAAGCTAAATATGTTTTGAAGTCTAATATAGTGTGACCTTTTCCTAATACTTTAGACAAAGTATATGTAAGAAAATATAATACTTTCTATTATATTGTAATTGATTTCTCCTATATCTTTACATGCACAGACACACTATTGTGTTTTCTCAGCCCTGTATCTTTTATTAAATGAAATAACATGGGCATAATATTAAATAAAAGAACAAGGGTGAAGATAACTCAGCAGTTTGTGTCTGTAGCATTTTCTATTACTTATCCTAGAAGGCACTAAAGCGTAGCTTCTGTTGATTCACAGTAGGAAATAAAAGTTAAAGAAGTTGACTGTGTAATCCATCTTTCCATACACAAATTAAATATATCTCTCAATGTTTATATAGTGCTTATTGCAGAATATAGAGGAATATGCCTTAGCACATCATCTAAGCTATTTTTCACTTGATATTTAGCAAGACATTAGACTGATTTTAGAGACTTAAAAATATTGCTAACACCTCGATAACCATAGGGCACACCCAATTTTTTTCTAAGGTTATTGAATAAACTATAATGTATAAAGGAAAGATGCTCTATAAATTATTTCAACTATATTTTCTTATTTTCTATATTCTTAATACTCTCACATGTGGGGCCTCAGTGATTGAGGCAGAAATTGCCCCTCCTGGCGGTAACTATTCATATTTCTTAGAGAGAGCAAATGCTTGTGAGCACCTATTTGATATGCAAACCAATCAATCCTAAATCCATACACTCACCCGCCACCTTTTATTAGAGACAGAGTCTCCCTCTGTCATCCAGGCTGGAGTGCAGTGGCACATTCACAGCTCACTACAACCTTAAACTCCTGGGCTCAAATGATCCTACTGCCTCAGCCCCCCAACTGGTTGGGACCATAGGTGTGTGCCACTGCACCTGGCTAAATTTTTTATTTTTTGTAGAGACAAAGTCTGGCTATGTTGTCCAGACTTCTCTTGAACTCCTGGCCTCAAGTGATCCTCCTGCCTCAGCCTCCCAAAGTGCTGTGATTATAGGTGTGAGCCACCACACCCCAGTCACATCTGCCTCCTTTTATCAGGCTCCTAAATTTGAGGACACTATCCCTCTGCCCCAAGTCACCCCAGGGCCAGGTATTGGACAACTAGAGAGCACCCCTATAGCTCAGAGCTTGCCAAGATTATTTAAACGCTCCAATCCTAAACCTGCTCAGCTGCTTATCCTGCCTTGCCCATTTCTTTCCCCTCAAACCGCTTTTGCTCACACTTTTCCCTCATTCCTTTTGCTGTTGACTGACCCTGGTGGTTCTCCATGTGCCCCTACGTGGCACTGCATGGCCTATCCTCTTGGGAAATGTTAGTAATGTCCCAATGACAGTCTTTTCAATCATCTCCTGATCTGTTGGCCTCACCACACCTCAATAAAAATAAAAATTCTGATTCATTTTGAAACATAAATCCAGGACATTTTTATATAATTAAGATTAGCTTTGGATGACAAAAGAAACCTCTCCTCACTCCAAAGGGGGTTTGGGAGAAAAACAGTAATGAAAAGAGTGTCTTTGCCCCTTCTTCCATTATTTCTTCCCCTTTCCCAACAATTATTGATTATATGTTAGATGTGACTTTAAGCAACTTAAAGTGTGAGAATATAGCTTTGGGGAGGAAAAAAAGCCTTCAAGGGGCCCAATCCAGTGGGGGGAAAACAGACAGGAACATCAGTGAGTTTAACCGAGTGTGCTAAGCACAAGGGTAGAGGTATATCAAGCTTGATAGGAAACAGGACAGTGGCCATTCATCTGTTGGAAGGATACAGCAGGCTGAAAATAGTGGGGCTAGAAATATGTCCAAGAGAAGGTGACCGTTCAACCAAGATTCCCATCTTATTCTTCTTTTAAAAGTCGGGTTTAATAAGGTAAAATTTACATACAGTAAAACTCACCCTGCAAAACTGTTCAATTCCATGACTTTTGACAAATGTTTGCAGTTGCACAATCATCAACACAATCAAGATATAACATTTCCATCTCCACAAAATGTTTTTCTTTTGTCCTTTTGTGGTCACGCTTTTACACTTACTTTAAAACCCTGGCAATCACTGATCTGTTTTCTGAACCAATAGCTTTCTGTTTTTCAAAATGCCATGTGAGTAAATTTGAACATTAAATGCTTTTGGTTTCTGGCTCCTCTCCCTAACCTTAGTGCTTTTGAGATCAAACCTTTGTGTTGCATATGTCAATAATTCATTCCTGTTCATTGCTTAATAATATTTCATTGTATGTTTCTACCACAATCTGTTTATCCGTTCACCAGCTGATGGTAAATATGGATTATTTCCATTTTTTAGCAATTACGAAAAAGAGTAACCCTAAACAGTTGTGTTCCTGTCTCGTGGATACATGTTTTCATTTCTCTTGGATAAACACCTAGAATTGGAATTGCTAGGTCCTATGCTGGGTCAAACCATTTTCCAAGATTGTTATACCGTTTTTTATTCGCAGCAGCAATGGATGAGAATTTCAGTTCTTCTGCATCTTCACTAGTAATTGGGATGAGGAGTATCTTTTCTATTAATATTTCTTGTTCTAGTTTTTAGGCCTTCTAGGTATGTGGTAGTGTCTCAGTTTTAATTTGTGTTTACCTAACAACTAGTGATGTTGAGCTATTTTCTGTCTGTACTTCTTCTTTGGATGTGACTGTTTAAATCATTTGCCCATTTTAAAAATTAAGTTGTTTCTTTTGTTATTGAGTTGTAAGAGTTATTTTTAAATTCTGGATAAAAAGCTTTTATTAGCTATATGTTTTGCAAACATATTCTTCATTCTGTTCCTGTCTTTTCATTTTTTTTTTTTACAGAACAGAAATTTTTGATTTTGATAATGTTTATTTTACCTATTTTTAATGTTATAGTTCATGCTTTTTGTGTCATAGCTAAAAATGTTTCCCTAACCTAAGGTTGCAAAGATTTTTGTCTAAATTTTCTTCTGGAAATTTTATAGTTTTAATTTTTGTGTTTAAGTCTATGATTTCTCTACTTTGCATTAATTTTTACATATGGTAAAACTGGAGGGTCTCTTTAAAGACCATGTTTCCTTGCTATGTGAGTTGATCTTAAGCATTCCCACCACACACACACAAAATGATATCCAAAGGTAATGGATATGTTAATTAGCTTGATTGTGATAATCATCTCACAGTGTATATTTATATCAAAACATCACATCGTACACTTTGAATATACACAGTTTTTATATGTCAATTATATGCCAGTAAACCTGAAGAAATAAAGACTATTTCCTGTAGAATTGTTCAATTTTGTTGGAAATAATTTGCATATATTATTTTTTTATTTGTATATTACATATACACACATATAACATTTCTATAACATGTCGTAAAATGTATATAATGTGTACATTTACACATGTATATACATGCATACATACAAATATATATATGTGTGTGTGTGGATTTTCCTCTGTTCTGTTCCTTGACCTAAGTAGCTATGCAATACTATCTTGTTTACTTACTGTTGCTTACTAGGATGTCTTGAAATCTATTTTTGTAAATTCTCTAGCTTTGTTCTTCATTTTCAAAATTGTTTGGATTGATAAAATTCCTTTATATTTCCATATTAATTTTAGAATCAGCTCCTCTTTTTCTACAAAGAATCTGCTGAGATTCGGATTGAAATTGCAGTGAATCTGTAGACCAACTGTGAAAGTATTGACATTTTACCAGTAATGAGTTTTCTAATCCATGAGCATGTTTTTTTTTAAAGTCTTTATTTAGGGATTCTTTAATATGTATCAGCAATACTTTGTAGATTTCAGTCTCCATCTTTTGCATGTAGCCTGTTCAATTTGTTACTAAATATTTCATGTTTTGATGCTATTGTAAATGGAATTATTTAATTCTAATTTTTTTTTTTTTTAGTTTTCTTTTTTTTTTTTAACTGGGGGAACCTACAAAGCATTTACAGTACAATGTTTACAGTCACAATTTGTAGTGAGCTGATTTCCCAAAATATATTACCACTCAAGTCATTTTATAAAAAAGACACTTGCATCTGTATGTTTACTGCAGCACAATTCACAATAGCAAAG
>CAUYRT010024316.1:0-23248 GCA_963574885.1 Lepilemur ruficaudatus | reverse complement strand
TCAAGCAATCCTTCTGCCTCAGCCTCCCAAGTAGCTGGGACTACAGGCATGCGCCACCATGCCCGGCTAATTTTTTACATATATTTTTAGTTGTCCAATTAATTTCTTTCTATTTTATAGTGGAGACGGGGTCTCGCTCTTACTCAGGCTGGTCTTGAACTCCTGACCTTGAGCGATCCACCCGCCTCAGCCTCCCAGAGTGCTAGGATTACAGGCGTGAGCCACTGCGCCCGGCCGATAAGTGGGTTTTTTAAAAGCTTTTAAAAAACCCAGGTGCAGCAGCTCATGCCTGTAATCCTAGCACTCTGGGAGGCCGAGACGGGAGGATCACTCAAGGTCAGGAGTTCGAAACCAGCCTGAGCAAGAGCGAGACCCTGTCTCTACTAAAAATAGAAATTACTTGGACAGCTAAAAATATATAGAAAAAATCAGCCGGCATGGTGGTGCATGCCTATAGTCCCAGCTACTTGGGAGGCTGAGGCTCAGGCTTCTGGGCTGAGGATCACTTGAGCCCAGAAGTTTGAGGTTGCTGTGAGCTAGGCTGACCCCATAGCACTCTAGCCTGGGCAACAGAGTGAGACTCTGTCTCAAAAAAAAAAAAAAAGAAGAAGAAGATGGTAAATTCATAGTATCTCAAGAAACTGGTCCTATTTTAGAAATTAAAAAAAAAAGATCTTTAGACAAGGCCATGTCAATTGACTTGATACTAAGGTGTCTGAAAGTTGCATTGCTTTTTATGATGCAAATAATTTATTTTAATTTTAAAGTGATGAGTAAAATTTGTTCTGAGTTTTTTTAAGTCCTTCAACTTGAAAAAATATTTACTTCTTTACCATATAGAATAATTTCTTACCTGGATTATTTGGTACCTGCCATGGTCTAGTTAAAAGAAAATTCAATTTAGGTCTGCTACAAAGTCCTGCCAACCCTCTGTTCTCCTCAAAACCAATTTAAAAATACTGAACAAATACGCTCGTGTATGAGCTTTCTTTAACAGTGTCTTTAGTGCTTAGCACATTGTAGATACTAAGTAAATGAATAATGAATCATGAGATCAGGTGAAATTGAGTGGATTGATCCTTCATTTGAAAAACATTCTAATCACAAAGTTTCTTAAAGTGATTTTTATAATCACATTGGAATTCTGACAAGAGTTATTTTTTGCATTCCTTTCCTGGCTACTGCTTAACCAGGAGGTTAAAACCCATGTCTGGACCGTGTCTGTGAGGTATCATGGAGCTATGTTTTTAGTTTTAAACCTATGAACTGAAGTGATTGAGAGTAGATATTATGCATTCTTAATTGTAACCTTTTAAAGATTATTTTTATTATTTGCAGTGTCAAATAGTGCTATGGACTCCTATTATATATAGGCATGCAGTTATTTTTATTGTGTTGCTTATTCTAACTTTAGATCACCTGTATCATGAATGATCTAAAAGCAGTATTGATGTGCACTGCTTCAAGCCAGGCTACCACCAGGAAAATGCAGTGTATCCACAGTTCTTAGTGACCAGATATTGAATACTATCAGTTATTCCAGATAGATTTGTAGAAAAGTCTCCAGTTTTGTGATACTAAAAGACCAAAATGAAGGTAGCCTTGGTAGATGGTTGTTTTGTGTCATTCCATTTGAGTTACAAATGCTGAATGTGGTATATGTAAGAGTGTTTATAGTGAAGAGCAGCACTTTACCTTATTGAATGACTTCACGTGATGTGAAGTCAGTGTTATTAATACTTAAAGCATGATCTTTGAAGCAATTTAGTGAATATTCAGCCTTTTTAGAGGGTCAGCAGTGATAGCAAGTCATGTATTCTATACTGTTTCCCCATTTATAGGCCTACAAATCATTTTTTCTTGTGGTTGAGCTTTATTTTGAATTTTTCCCAAACCTTCAGTATTACACAAGGTTTCCCATTTTCCAATTTGATAAACATAAGTTTCTTGATTATGTGCTCCTATATTTTACAAAGCCTGATTTTCAAACATTTACTATATTTGCCTAAAAGAAAAAAAAAAAAAAAACTCTGGTAACTGTTAGTGAAATCTAAGGCCCAGCAACACGTATTATGTGTTTATACATGAAAGCCTACACAGAGAAGGCGGCCAAGCGGAGAGCATGGAGCATTGTCATAAACCAGAGATCCCGGCTGGTCCGATGGTAGTGGGTTATCAGAACTTATTAACATTAGTGTCACTAAAGTTGGTATTCAACCCCCACTGCTAAATTTGACTGGCTTAAAAAAAAAAAAAAAAAAAACAGATCCCAGTAGGTGCAACTTACATATATGACGTTGTTGAGGGAGGGCTCTCAGGAAGTAAAAAGTGCTTTCTTTTATAAATGTAGACAGAGATGCTGAAGTATCTTTAGTACTGTTTGTCAATTTGCCACTTGTGTTTTCAGACCGGACTTTACAGAAAAAAAAAAGCTATTTTCATGGTACTTTTTACCTTATATCACTTACTGACTGTACACCTGTTTAATTCCGTAAAAACTGGCCTGTAACTGCAGAATGCTGATCTTCAAACTTTAACTTCATTTTCACTCTGCATGTGACTTTGTAATGTTACAGATTGAGAGTGTGTGTGTTACTCTCATTTTATTGATATAATTTAAAATGAAACTTTTTTCTCTTTCAGTGCATTTGAAACGCCACTTTATGTTTCGAAACCATCTCTGTTTAGTTTTTGAAATGCTGTCCTACAACCTCTATGATTTGTTGAGGAACACCAATTTCCGAGGGGTCTCTTTGAACCTAACACGAAAGTTTGCGCAGCAGATGTGCACTGCACTGCTTTTCCTTGCGACTCCAGAACTTAGTATCATTCACTGTGACCTAAAACCTGAGAATATCCTTCTTTGTAACCCCAAACGCAGTGCAATCAAGATCGTTGACTTTGGCAGTTCTTGTCAATTGGGGCAGAGGGTAAGCATTATTTTAGAACTTGTGAATTAAATAAAATTAGGTAGAACATTATGATATTTGAAATGTTATTTGTGTGTATATACAGTTTGGAGGCAATTAGAGGATGGTTATTTATTTTTTTAACATAGCATTTGAATCACCTTGTGTTTTGGGGAAATACCTTTTAAAATGAAAGTAGCAATACTTTGAATTAAAAGATAATGATTTTTTCGAAGTAGATACATTTAAAATTATGTGTATGCTAAAACTGAGAAAGAGAATAGGAGCTGAAAGAATTAAATATTAGGTGATTTGTAACTATATTTCCCAAATTGAGATTTTAGTATAAATTTTAAGACTTTCTAGTACTAAAACATTTGAATGCTTGCTGTAAAATATTTCTCTGCAGACAGATCAAGATAAATATTTTTCCTCAAAAATTGATGGCTCAAAAAAAATACAGATAGTTGTGTGAGATTCACATTGATAGACATAGTTGTTTTGATAAATAAGTTTGTTTTATTTTTCCCTAATTTAGAACTTATACAAATTCTGACACATGTCCAAACTGTTTTTTTTCTTAAGACTGCCAAAAACAGTCATGTCCATAGTGACAAATAGATTAAGTTTAGCAGATTTAGGAAAGCATATTTTTCCTGCCATTTTTTTCTAGCATTACTGAAACCACTCTAACAGCATGTTTTATAAGTAAAATAGAAGTTATAGATTGTTCTCTTATTGAATGGAATTAGTATCACCATTTGATAATATTTTACTTGTTTTTGACACTATTCTATTTACTTGAAAGTATTGAAACTATATTTTTAAATAATCAACTAACATACAGATGTTATTTTTTCTTACTGATTCTTGATTTTCCAAATTAGGGAGATTTCCTGTCCTTTCCAATTTTTGTTCAGGCTTTACATATAACAGGTTAATTTAATTTTAAAGGTTTATAGCCATTTAACAGGATTTCTGCAATTTACAGTAGTGATCCTATCGATTGTTAAAATAATTTTTAAAAGTTAGAGTAGAAAACAAAGCTTGCAGTTTCAAAAGCCCCTGAAAAATCAAGAGATGCTGATAGTTAATATAAAGTGTATTATGAATGGAAAATACATGCCTATCTTGAGAGTAATTTGAATAGATGGTAGACTTGGGAAGTTTTTTTCCCTGTTTAAATGAAATCATATATTCTATCCTAATATCAAATACTGTTATCTCTCTCCAGCCAAACTGAGACAAGTATCCCTTTAGCTAAGTAAGTTTTTAACTATTCAGGTTGATCAGAATCACATGGGAAGTTAATTCCAAAATATACATGCAATGGCCCCTGCCCCAAGATCTACTGGATCAGATCGGAAGGTGGCAGGTCAAGTGTGAGATGACAAAGCCACTGCTTTAACCTGACGAGATAGGAAGATGACAAACTTTCTTGCATAAACTGTGAAATACCACAGTCTTAGTAGTAGGGAGGCTTTTGGACCTGGGGAATTAACTGTGGTATTAGCTTATGAAAACTTGGAAATGGTAGTACTTCTTCCTGGTTCTTTGGAATTAGACTTTCTTCTCATAGTGCGTTAAGGTTGGGTTGACCTGTTTTTGAAGACTTGGCTGGAAGTTTCGTTGGGAGCCATGGATTTCATGAACTTTTATGGCAGCATGGTTTTGAGTGTTAAGTTAGGAAGTTTAGTTAGAAAGATTTTGTTTGTTTCTCTCTTTTAATAAGTTTCTTTGCTTTAATGGTATTTCTAGAAACAAATTTATAATGGCTAAGGGAAACTAATTGGTTTCTGAAGACATTCTCAGATTACTTCATTGAAAATAGTTCCAGATTTTCTTTCTCTGAGAAGTCTTGGATTAAGGTGGAGGGGCAGGATGGAGAAGAAATGATTAGTCAGAAACAACCAGTTGAATCTTTATATGGCAGTGTGTTTGGGATTTATCTATGAGACAGTGGAGTACAGATGTCTAAATTTTAAATTACATTGTACTGAGGTTATTTGACTCTCAGTGTTGAAATACATTATTTAGGTTAATTTAAATACAGTTTAGCTATTAATGGTAAATCAAATGCCAGCCATAGCAGGAAAGAATAATTAATTGGGAAATAAGTTATTTTCAATAATCTTTTCTAATAAGGTATAATTTATTTTAAGATATATATTTATTTTAATGTGGAAAGGAGAGCTTTATTTCTCATAAAGGGTTGCAGCTTGTGAGTGGCCATTCCAGCAGGCTGGAATTGTTTTAAGATATATCTTGATGACCAGTCAGGACTGGACTAAATGAAAAGGCTTGAATTTGTACGTATTATGTATTTCACAGTCAGATTAACCAATCCCTTGAAATGTTTAGCTCTTTGATTAGTATTCAGTCTAATGTCAAAATGAGTAAATGGAACCCTAATCCAGGAATTAGCCAATTCTTTTTTTGTTGTTAGTATCAGATCAATGTTCTTAATTCTGTGTTGACCAAAATTATAAGCATAACTTACATTCAATTAATACTATTTTGAAATACATTTCAGATATACCAGTATATTCAGAGTCGCTTTTATCGGTCTCCAGAGGTGCTACTGGGAATGCCTTATGACCTTGCCATCGACATGTGGTCCCTTGGGTGTATTTTGGTTGAAATGCACACTGGAGAACCTCTGTTCAGTGGTGCCAATGAGGTAAATGATGTATTGCTTTAAAAATTGTTTTTGTTTTCACAATTTCTTTCTGCTTTTCATTTATGATAGTGTAATCTGAAAGTTGTTTTTACAGAAAGATGTCTATTTAGCAGCTTAATCATTCAAGTGTTAGGCCAGTTTTGAACTTACTTTATGTTGTCCATTTTTTCATGTTTGTCAGTTGTCATAATGGTGAGTTTAGAATTACGAGATGGGAAGTAAGATATTTTCATCCCCCAGTGAAGAACAGTTAATTAGATTGGAAAGTGTTAAGTATTTGTTATTTTATAGGGTTTAAATATAATAACAGAAAGCTTACAGATGATGAAGGAATGAGGGCCACCCTGGAAAAACTATCTAAACGTTGCTATACATTTTGAGAAAGTAATGACCAATAAGATTGATGGATACTCAATGTGAAGATTCACGGTAAACTAGCATTATAGAATTTTAGGGCTACAGAGACTGTGTGCAATTCTTTAGTCCACGGGTTTTCAGTCAATTGTTAGGACATTTTGAAGGTCAGAGGCAAGGGAGAGGCCAAGCTGCCCTGCAGTCTGAGGAATTGGGTTTTTATTTGTTGTAAAACTATGTGCTTGTGGGGTTTTGTTTGTTTGTTTTTAAAAGAAAAGTTGACCATTGCAGATCTTGATCAGTCTATTCATTAATAAATGAGAAAAGAAAAGCCAGAGATGTTTACTGACTTGTAGGATTATGCAGGTGTTAATAGGTGGTCTCAGACACTTGTCCCTTCCACCCTTTTAATTAATTTCAACTTCAGCTAGCGAGCTAGACTCTTTGGTAGCAACTGCCATAGTATTTATTTTTGTTTTTATAATAAATAATTACCCTATAAATTAGTATCTCTTTCTTGGGCTTAACCAATATTAGGATCACCTGAAACTTCCAGTGGTTTCCCATCTCAATTCATTGTAAAAGCTGAAGTCCTTGGAGTAGCTCACAAATTTCTGCTGCCTCTGATACCAGTTCTCTTTCCAACACTTGGTCTCTGCCTCTTCTCCCCTCACTCTGTGATTCAGACACCGCCTTCTCTATGGTCCCTTGAAAACACCAGCCATGGGCCCATACCAGGCCCTTTGCATTTGTTCTTTGCTGTGCTTGAAATGCTCTTTTCCCAGCCATCACTTGGCTCTTCCCTCACTTACCTGAAGTCTTTGCTCTAATGTCACCTTCTCAGTGAAACCTGTGCACCGTATGCAGAGTTGCAGTACGCTTCTCCCTATCCCCTTTTAACTTTTCCATGGTTCTTAGTCATTGTGTGACATATAATGTATTATTTGTTTACTGTTGGTCTCTTCCCACTGTAACATAAACTTGTTTTTGAAAGAGATTTTCGTGTGTTTTGTTTATTGCTATATTCTGCTACTGAGCATGGTTTCTAGCATGTAAGTAGACACACTCAGTATTTGAGTGAATGAGTCTGCACTCGTACATTAAGCCTCTGAGCTTTTTTTTAAAATGGTTATTTAAAATTCTCCAGAAATTGAAACTTTGAGACTTCCTCCCATCCTTCCTTATTGTTCACCATTGTATCCATGGCCCCCTGACATACTGTAGATTTATGTGTTAATTGTCTTCCCTTCCGTGGAACGTTTGGCTGCAGGAGGGCAGGGCCTTTCTCTCTTTTGTCCATTAGTGTATGCTCAGTGCCTAGAGGAGTGCCTGACTCGTAGGAGATGTGAAACTTATTTATGAACGAATGAATTGGTGAGCGGAAGTGGGATGTACAGTAGAAATTAAAGGTTTTATTTTTGTTTTTATTTTTAATACAGGTAGATCAGATGAATAAGATAGTGGAAGTTCTGGGTATTCCACCTGCTCATATTCTTGACCAAGCACCAAAAGCAAGAAAGTTCTTTGAGAAGTTGCCAGATGGCACTTGGAACTTAAAGAAGACCAAAGATGGAAAACGGGTAAAATAGGGATACATTGTTTTGAGCCTTTGTTATTTCTTCCCCAGAGCTTTTTATAGCTCATTTTATATTTACTTGAAATCAGTGTTACAGTTAACAATTGCATTGATAATTCAGGTAGATACTGTATTCAAAAGCTGAACATAGTTTGACCTGAACTATTTATACGGACCAGTGTTTGATTAATGGTCATTTTACAACCTGTATGCCTACATTTTGAGACATCTGATCAAATCACCATGTTTTGTTTCAACAGTAGAATCAATAAGTTTGACCTTTGTTTCTCACAGCTTGGGTATATAGTGAAGTCACAGTTAATAATACTGCAGCTGTGAACGGAAGTCACAATTGCAGTAAATGATTTTTTTAGTTCAGTTGGTGAAATATGTGAGATGATTTGGGGCTTAAGCAATGTGTGATTTTCAAGGCTATTAGCTGACTTAGTCCTTTAGTAGAGTTCAGATTCATAGCTTGATGACCTGGCCAGCAGAAGTGTCACATTCCACAGTCTTTAAAAAAAGTGAGGTTTTAATAACGTTAGGTTTGTTTTAGTAATTTTCTTTTATCTGAGGACCTTGTTCAGGTACTTAAAAACTATGTCAATTAATGGAGTAAATGATGGCAATTTTGTACCTTGATTTATACTTTTGTTTTATAGATCTGTGAATCATATATTTTGTAATGTAGTTTAGTCCTGGTATTAAATGAATATAATGTATAAATATGTAGTTGCCTATGATGTGCACATACATACACACACAAGTCACCTTGTGATTGCAGTTTTGCATTTTTAACATTTAAGAGATATTTTTGCTCCAGTTATTCTGCCCTTGCATTTTGGCAATGCTGCCACCAGGTGTCATTTTCGGTGAACTGAAGATGATGGTTGCTTTAATTCATTTCCACATAGCTATTGAGTCTTAACTTTCAATATCAAGTTATTTTCTTCAGGAGATTTAAAAATACATATGTAATTTTATCCTTTACAATTGATTTGTAACTTGTCGTGGTTTGCCTTACTCTCTAAAGTTACAAGCAGGGCAATTTCCAGCTGCTAAATTATGCCTACTCCTTATAAGGAAGGGGTGGAAATACCAAGCAGACATCCTGAGTCCCTCTTCTACCTTTATCCACATAGCTTGTTAATCATGGCTTGTCTTCCTGCTGAACCAAAACATAGCCTGGGAATCCTTCTTAGCCTCACCAGCATTCAAGGTAGCTTCTACCTTGAATTAGGTATAGGATGAATTAGGATGGAGGATGTGAAATTTCCTTAATGTTTTCTCTCTCTGCAATACAGCATGATACTTCTCTCTCCATTCTAGATTTATGTGTTTGTTTTTTGCTTCTGTTGTATTTTTTTCTCAAAACATTGATTCCATTCCATTGCCCAAATTTTTGCCTTATAAAACCACAGTTAAGTCCCATCATTTCTTTCAAATTGATCTATAATTATTTTTAATTAACCATAGATTTTTATGAGATTTCTCTTAGTCACACTTAGCAACTTAATTTTTTAAAGTATGAAGTAAGTATTTCATTTTTAACAAATTGTGCAACAAAAAACCAAATCCATAATTAAATTATTACATTATGAAGAATACGCTAGGAATTTTAACCAGAGATTTAAATAGTTGTACACACACTTTATTGGCTGTCTTTGTGTAGTTGATTTGCTTAGTAATTTTACTTTTCTTTTTAATTTCTCATGTTTCAAAAGTCCTTATGATAAGCAGATAAAGAAACTAAATGAAAAAAAAAAAAAGTCTGTATGAGAATTTTCCAGTAATGAAATCCATACCAACCTTTTCCCTTTTTTTGGTGGGGGAGAGGGATAAAAAATAAGACAGTAAATGGTGCTATTTTGTTGAAGGATAATTGGTATACAATAAGATACATATTTTAGGTGTTCAGCTTTTCCAGTTTTAGCCTTTATACTGGAATACATCCACTATCTAAAACAATATGAAATATTTCCATGATGCCCAAAGTCCTCTTGTGACCCTTCTCTGTCATCCCACCCCTGCTTTCTATCATCATAGGTTGGTTTTGTGTGGTCCCAGGCAAACTTCATATAAATGAAATCTTATAGTATTATTTTGTTTGGTTTCTTTCACTTAGCAAATACATTGATTTTGGAGATTCCATTCATGTTGTATGTCTCAGGAGTTGTTTTATTGCTTCATAGTATTTCATTGGATGAATAAACTGTAATTTCTCTATATCTATATAGATATATTTATCTATATCTATTTATATATATCTACATGTAGATATATATCTATATATCTAAACTGTAATTTATCAGGGGACATTTGGGTTGTTTCCAGTTTGGGACTATCACAAATAAGATTGCTGGGAACATTTGTGTAAGTCTCTGTACATACATGTTTTCATTTCTCTGGCAGCACTACCGTAGAGCAGAATTGTCAGGTGTATATGTATGTTTACCTTCACAAGAAAATACCAAATAGTTCTCCAAAGTTGTTTTATCATTTTATATTTCCATGATATATCAGGATTCCAGTTGCATGACATCCTGACCATTTAATATGGTTGGTCTTTTGGATTTTAGCCATTCTAGGGAGTATGTGGTGGTTTGTATTTGCGTTTCTCCATAACTAATGGTACTGACCACCTTTTCATGTGCTTATTAGCCATTCATCTGTCTTCTTTTATTATAGGTCTTTCCACTCTTTTGCTCACTACTTGAGTTTAATCATTGGCTTTTGTCCTTTAATCCTTTGTTGCATTATATCAGTATTTTTTTCTCCGACTATGATTTGCCTATTGCTTTTCTTAGTGTGTTATCTTTTGATGAGCAGGAAATTTTAATATTAATGAAGTTGTATTTGTCAACTTTTAAAAAATAGATAATACTTTTTGTATCTTAAGAAATCCTTGCCATCCCCAAGTTTATGAAGTTACTCTTCTGTATCTTCTAAAAGTTTTTTTGATTGTAGTGTTTATGGGTAGAATTCTATGGTCCATCTTGAATTAATTTTTGAGTATGGATAGGGTGAAGGGGTTGAAGTTCATTTTCTACCATATGCTTACCTAGTACTTGCAGCGTTATATGTTGAAAACAGTAGCCTTTCTCTATTGATCTGATTTGGCACGCTTGTCCAAAATGCATTCAACTTTCATGTGTCTACATTTGGGCTATATTCTTTCCAAAGATCTTTCTGTCCTTAAACTGGTAATATTTAATAGCACAATGTTGATTACTGTAGTAGGTTTATACTAAGTCTTGAACTCAAAAAGTATAAGTTTTCTAGCTCTTCTGTTTCAAAATTATTTTCTAGTTTCTTTCTATTTACATATGATTTTTAGAATCAGCTTGTAAATTTGTATTAAAAAATTCTGCTAGAATTTTGACTTGGTTTTATTCAGGAGAATGGACGTCTTAATAATATTAAGTCTTTCAATCTATAAACATGGGTTATTGCTCCGTTTATTAGATCTTTCATTTCTCTCAACAATATTTTATAGTTTTTAGTGCAGAAGTCTCACGTATTTTGTTCACTTTATTTCAAAGTTTTTAATTCTTTGGATGCAATTTTAAATGGCATCATTTTAAAAATATAATTTCCTAATGTTTTACTGCTGATGCATAGCAATTGATTTTTGTAAATTGACTTTGTGTCCTGCGACCTTGCTAAATTCACCTGTTCTAGTTCAGTTGACCCTTGAACAACATGGACTTAAACTGCATGGGTCTACTTGTACGTGAATTTTTAAAAATAAATACAGTCAGCCCTTTGTATCTGAGGGTTACAAATCCGCAATCAAACGCAGATTACAGTATTCAAGGCATAACAAACCCTATTCAGGGAATACGAATCCCATACAAGGAGGGCTGACTTTTCGTATTTACTGATTCAGTAGGGTTGGCTGTGGAACTTGAAGTATGCATGGATTTTGGTATACATGGGGTGTCCGCGACCCAGTCCCCTGTGCATACCAAGGGCCAACTGTGTGGTTTTTGTTGTTGAGATTCTTTAGGGTTTTCTCCTTACATGTCTTATCCTCTGTGGATGAAGACAGTTTTATTCTTTCTATTGTATGTCTTTGTTTCTTTTTCTTGATCTATTATGCTATCTAGGACCCTCACATGCTGAATAGTAATGGTGAGAGCAGACTTCTTTTCTGGTTCCTAATCTTACAGAAAAAGCATTTAGTCATTCAACATCAAGTGTAATGTTAGTTGCACTTTTTTTGGTAGATCCCCTTCATCAGGTTGGAGGAGTACTTTTCTGCATCTAGTGTTTTGAGTTTTTTTTTTTAATTACGAATAGGTTTTCAATATTGTCAGATGCTTTTCCTGCATCTATAGAGATGATTATATGATTCTTCTCATGTTATATGGTACATTAATTAATTTTTGGAATATTAAGCTCCAGCCTATGGTAAACTACACCTGGCCTTGATATACTATCATCTTTTATATTGCTAAATACAATTTGCTAGTCTGTTGGTAAGAAATTTTGTTTCATTTGTTTCTATGTCACTAAATATTTCTCTAAAATCTTGTATCATTAGGGCTTTTTTTTTTTTATTTCAGCATATTATGGGGGTACAAATGTTAAGGTTGTGTACATTGCCCTTGCTCCCTTCCCCCCTCCAGTCAGAGCCTCAAGCCTGACTCATTAGGGCTTTGATCTCAGGATTATATTGGCCTCATGAAACTGTTGGAAAGTATTCTTGATTTTCTGAAAGAATTTGTATAAGATTGGTTAGTATTATTTCTTTTGTCAATGTTTACTAGAGTTAATTGATGAAGCCATCAGAAGAACCTGAGGTGTTCTTTGTCAGGAGGCTATTAATTATAATTCATGTTTTTTGATAAAAATATGGTTATTCAGTTTCTCTTTGAGTTAGTTTTGGTAAGTTGTATATTTCAATAAACTTTTCCTTCTCATATAAAATGAGTTTTTTAACTTAAAATTATCCATAATACTGTTTTTTTATTTTTTCTGATACTGTGTTTTTATTTTCTAGAGGATCTGTAGTGATACTCTTTCATTCCTGATATTGGTCATTGTGTTTTCTCTTTTTTCCCCAACTAGTCTTGCTCAGAGTTTATCAAGTTCATTGATCCTTTCAGACAATCAGCTTTTGACTTTGTTGATTTTGTTTTCTTCAGTTCTTAGTCTAGTTTTCTATTCTGTTGGTTTTTGCTCTTTATTATGTCCTTTTGTTTTGGGTTGAATCTCCTTTTTTTTTTTCCTAGCTGCTTAAAGGTGGAAGCTTAGATCATTTAAGCCTTTCTTCTATTATAACATTTAATGGTATAAATTTTCCTCTAAGCACTGCTTTTGCTGCTTCCTGCAACTAGTAATGTTTTAACAGTCATTCACTTTTAAATGTTTCTAATTTCTCTTGTGATTTCTTACTCGCCTGATCATTATTTAGAATTTAGTTACATAATTTCAAAGTATTTGAGGATTTTCTAGACATCTTGTTATTGATTTCTAGTTCAATAGCATTGTGGTCACAAAACATGATTTCACTCTTAAAATTTATTGAAACTTGTTTTGTGGCCTAGCCTTGGTGGATGTTTCATGTGCATTTGACAAAAACCGTATGTTGAGCTGGGTGTGGTGGCTCACGCCTGGTCATACTAGCTTTCCTGTTATTAGTATTTTCTTCATTTCTTTAACCTTTTATTTTAAACGTGCCCATACCTTTTTTATATTTAAAGCATGACTACTGTATGCAACACATGGTTGGTTCATGTCTTTTAATCTTGTCTGATAGTCTCTTTTATAGTGAGTATTTAGCCCATTTAATTATTCAGAGGTTTGGGTTTAAGACTTTTGTCTTATTTATGTTCTATTTTCTTATCTGTTCTTTGATCCCTGTTCCCTCTTTCCTGCCTTTGGGGAGAGGGTGTAAGTAATTTTTGGTATTTTATTGCCTCTTTTCTATTGACTTCTTATTTATTCCTCTGTGTATACTTTTTAGTGTTATTTTATAATGTGCATCTTTAACATCAGTTTACCTTCAAATAATATTGTGTGTCACTTGATAAACAATGTAATAGCCCTGTAATTCTGTCTCACCCCTTCCACCTCTTGTGCACTTATTGTCATATATTACTTCTGCATGTTGTAAACCTCACACCAGCTTATTGGCTGTTTAAACACAAAATAGATTTTTAGAGAAATTTTAAAACACATAGAAAATAGACCGGGCACAGTGGCTCACGCCTGTAATCCTAGCGCTCTGGGAGGCCGAGGCGGGCGGATCGCTCAAGGTCAGGAGTTCGAGACCAGCCTGAGCAAGAGCAAGAACCCGTCTCTACTAAAAATAGAAAGAAATTAATTGGCCAACTAAAAATGTATAGAAAAAAAAATTAGCCGGGCATGGTGGCACATGCCTGTAGTTCCAGCTACTTGGAAGGCTGAGGCAGGAGGATTGCTTGAGCCCAGGAGTTTGAGGTTGCTGTGAACTAGGCTGATGCCACGGCACTGTAGCCTGGGCAACAGAGTGAGACTCTGTCTCAAAAGAACAAACAAAAAAAGAAAAACACACATAGAAAATAAAGATAATAGGAAGATATTTTGTTATTTATCCTTATATTTGGTCATTCTGGTGTTCTTCATTCCTTTCTCCAATTCCTGGCTTTTATCTGGTATTTTCTTCTGCCTCGAAAACTTCTTTTAACTTTTTATTTTATAGTGAATGACTTCTGCTAATTTATCTGAAAATATTTTAGAAGCTGGGCACAGTGGCTCATGCCTGTAATCCTAGCAGTCTGGGAGGCCGAGGCGGGAAGATTGCTTGAAGTCAGGAATTCGAGACCTGCCTGAGCAAGAGTGAGATCCCGTCTCTACTAAAACTAGAAGAAATTAGCCGGGCATGGTGGCGCATGCCTGTAATCCCAGCCACTCAGGAGGCTGAGGCAGAAGGATGGCTTTAAGCCCAGGAATGTGAGGTTGCTGTGAGCTAGGCTGATGCCACAGCACTCTAGCCCGGGCAGCAAGGCTAGACTTTCAAAGAAGCAAAGATTTTTGATAGATGTAGAATTCCAGATTGACTTTTTTTTTCTTTCAGCCAAAGTAAAAGATGTTGCAGTGTTGTTTTCTGTATTATATTGTTTCTGAAGAGAAGTCAGTGGTTATTCTTAGCATTGTTCCCCTGTATATGGTTCTCCCTCATCCCCCAGCTGTTTTTAATTTTCTAGAATTCTGATTCTGTTGGGTCCTCAGATAGCTCTCTGATGAGTTTTTAACAGCAATGGTTTTGTGACTTACCTGCCTCGTTTTTGTCTTTTTTTTTTTGTTCTTTTCTTTTTTGAGAGAGAGAGTCTCACTCTGTCATCCTGGGTAGAGTACAGTGGTGTGATGATAGCTCACTGCAACTTCAAACTCCTGGGCTCAAGTGATCCTCCAACCTCAGCCTCCCCAAGTAGCTGGGACTATAGGCACGTGCCACCGTACCCGGCTAAGTTTTTTTTATTTTTAGTAGAGATGGGGTCGTGCTCTTGCTCAGGCTTGTCTTAAACTCCTGACCTCAAGTGATCCTCCTGTTTCAGCCTACCAGAGTGTGCTAGGATTACAGGCGTGAGCCACCACGCCTTGCCTCTTCTTGCTTTTAAGAGTGGGAATGTTGTGGATTTCTATATTGTAACTAGAAGCAAAAGTCCAGTGATGCTATTATAAATAAATTCAATATTTGTATGTATTTTAAGGATTATACTATTTATTAAAAAATGAGCTTTCAGAAAATCTCAATACATGTGAATTTATTATTAAACATATTTTCTAAAGGAGGAGCATAAATAATTGGCTTTTTAATTTCTGTATCTACTATAAGCAGTAAGGTTAGACCAGTGCTTCTTAGAGTGTACTTGGCGTGATCTTTACAGCTTGGAGCCACTGTTACTGAGGGAAGTGTAGCAAATTCTCAGGTGTGGCCAGCAGAAAAGAGGTCTTGGAGTAGAGCTTGGCACACTTTCTCTGTGAAGGACCAGGGAGTAAATGTTCTCAGTGTTGTGGGCCTCTGTTGCATATTCATCTTTGTTTTCATTTGCTTGTTTGTTTTTATACTGCCTTTAAAAATATAAAAACTATTTGTAGCTGTAGCTATACGAAAACAGACTCTAGATCCAGCCACACTTTACTGACCCCTGGGCTAAATGATCTTATCATAATTTTCGTCTCAAAATTATGTTCAAATCTTCTAACCAAAAGTGTATTTGGTATGGTAATGTGTGAAAAGACAGAGGACCTAACTGTTAAGTGTCCTTTTTAATAAAGGCCTCAGCATATGATATATTTAAACATATTTGAAATTAAATTACGTAGGCTTTAAACAACTTTAGGCTAATTTTAAAAATGATGTATGCTTTTTTACATGTTTCATCAGATTTAGAGAAAGCCTTTTATCTTCTCTTTCAGGAGTACAAACCACCAGCAACACGTAAACTTCATAACATTCTTGGAGTAGAAACAGGAGGACCTGGTGGGCGACGTGCTGGGGAGTCGGGTCACACGGTAGCTGACTACTTGAAGTTCAAAGACCTCATTTTAAGGATGCTTGATTATGACCCCAAAACTCGAATTCAACCTTATTATGCCCTGCAGCACAGTTTTTTCAAGAAAACAGCTGATGAAGGTACAAATACAAGTAACAGTGTGTCCACAAGTCCTGCGATGGAACAGTCCCAGTCTTCGGGCACCACCTCCAGCACATCATCAAGCTCAGGTCTGTCCTTTTATGTGAGATTGGGCTTGGGAATATTTAATATTTTTTTTACAAAGCAGAATTATTTTAAAAGTGTTTATTAAACTTACTAATGAGGTGGCAGGAATTATTTTGGTTAAATTTGTTCTGGTTAGTAATATAATAAATTGATCCTCCCCCAAAGCGTAAGTATTTAATTATGTACGTAATAAATTCTGCTTGATAGTTGGAAACAAAAGTGTTTATTAACCAACATTTTAAATTGTTTTTTAAATGGAGTTTTTGGTCACATGCTTGAGTTTTCCCCTGCCTTATCTCTACTTGTGATTGTATTTTAGTTAAGTGGCTCATGTGAGAGAACCTAGTTGTAGTCAGAGAATCCAAAGACTGATACACTTTCAAGTTAATACTATGGATTTTTTTTCTTGGTGGCATACTTTCAGTTTTAATGGTATAGTTTTAAAATATAAACTTGAGCAGAATTAGCTTTGAACCCAAAGTTGCACTGTGTATGATATTTAAGGTGGCTCATCGGGGACAAGCAACAGCGGGAGAGCCAGGTCGGACCCGACGCACCAGCATCGGCACAGTGGCGGGCACTTCACGGCTGCCGTCCAGGCCATGGACTGTGAGACACACAGTCCCCAGGTAAGCTCGCACGTAGTTGTTTGCTTGTGTCACCTGCTGTGCTCAGGTTTAGCAATACTGGGTGCCAGGTGCCTTTAGGATGATTATGTCGTTTACTCTGAAGGTTCATAAAGTCTTTGTGTCTAACTAGAGAAGCACATTCTTACAACTTTTCCCCTCATGTAGAAATGGCCAAACGTGTATTGGTGCATACTAGTCGTCGTTTTGAACATTTTTTTCCCTGTGTTTATCTCATTGACCAGAGCAACATGTTGAGCTTCATGCTGTTTTGATCCCCATTTTACAGTGGGAACTGGGTCTTAGTGGGTTAAGCAACTTTCCCTGGGCTGTGATCTTAATGACTACACTAGACTTCCTTCCATGATCTTTTCATAATCTCAAAGTCCTGGATTCTCAGTCAGTTTTTATTTTGATTTTAGCCTCTATTTTTTTGTTGTTTGTTTGTTTTAAACTCTATTGAAGAAGAAGATCTAATAAAGTAATTTTTTAAAAATTGAGGTAAACTGGTGGTGGTGGTAAAAATGTTTAAATACCCTTGTAAAATAGTAAGTTGGTTCATACCGAGTACTGCATTATGGTGTTTTATGGTAACAGACCAGTGTATTATTTGATGGATGAAGTAAAACTGATGTTTATTAATATCACTCCCTGTTCTTGTGACTGCGGCAGCTGAATGCTGCTGGAGAAAAATCACAAATGTAGCTGTGTTGTCACAGCTATTAATTAATATTCACCAACCTCTGCTGGGCATCTTACACGTTTCTCAAGTCTTCTTATCTTTCTCCCATTCTCTTTAATAATTATTTTGCCTGTAGCACCAGCTACTCAGGAGGCTGAGGCAGGAAGATTGCTTGAGGTCAGGAGTTTGAGACCAGCCTGGGCAACATAGTGATACCCTTTTCTTAAAATTCTTAAAATAATAATTGTTTCAAACTTTTCTACTCTTCTTAGTAACCTTTGGCCTCCCCTTCTCTGTTGTCACCCAGTCCTTGCTTTGCAGGGAAAAGAGTCTTCAGACACAAACTCCTTCCGCTGTATCATTAAATACATGGTCCTTCCTCAGTGTGCACTTGTCCAACTTCTCTTCCATTCCTTTTTTGTTAGAAGCATTGTGTTTTTTCTTGCCTGAGGCCAAGCCTACTCGGCGCCCTGATCCCCTTTCTTTTTGTTTCGTGGGGACTTTGTCCTTTGGTCTCCCTCTGGTTCCTGTGTCTTCAGTTTCACCTTCTCTCTTGGCTCTTTCTGTTGATCAGCGTTTACTCACTCTCACATCTCTCCCATCTTAGGCAAAACCCTTCACTGGCCCCCTGTCTTTCTTACATTGTACTTCTGCTGCCTGTGGTCTTCACCTCTTTACCCTTTAAGAACCTTTCGCCTGCTCCAATTAGGTTCCTGCCTCCATTGCCAGTGTCAGCATGATTTTTATTGATGAGTCCAGTGGACACCCTAATGCTTATCTTTCTTCATTCCTCAACGGAATTTGACAATGTTGACTTTCCCCACTCTTTGAAACATTCAATCTCTGATTTCCTTGGCAGGATATTCTTTGCTATGCCCCCACTTCTCTGGCCTTTCTTTACCCTCCTTTTTTTTTGGATTTTCTTCTTCTACCTGGGTGAAGAAGGTTGTTCCTTGAGGCATCATGTGTCCTGGGTGAAGAAGGGTGTTCCTTGAGGCATCATGTGTCCTGTCCCTTCTCCCCTTGCACGCTTCCCAGATGATCTCATCCACTTCTACCACTGCCCGACGACACCGTCTCCATGTCAGTCGCTCCCAGTCTTGATTTCTGACTCAGACTTCACTCCTGAGACCCAGGGCCTTTATTTCCAGTTATTTACTATAAACGTCACTTTGAAAATCTCAACAATATGACACTGCAGATGTGTCACATAAACTGATTTCATCATTTTCACTTCCTTTCCAAGTCTTGTTACCATTTATAAAAATGGCCCTAAATTTATCCACTTAAGTCATAAAGCTGGGGACACTCCTCTTTCCTCGTTCCCCACACTGAATGAAACCATAAATTATGTGGATTCTCAGCATCCTAAATACGTTTTTATTCTCTCTCCTTCACTTGACCCTGTTGCTGTGACCACCTCTGGCCTGTCTCACTAGAAAGTCTCCTGCCTAGTTTTCCAGGGTCACGTTCCATTCACTCGTCAGCACTGTTCTCGTCTCTGCAGTCAAGTGAACTTTCATTAAAACAGTCGATCTTGTCATACTTTAAACCAGTCTGTGGCTGGCCTTTGTACCTAAAATAAAATGTAAACTTCTTACCAAGGTAACAGTGATTTCCATGTGCTGGCCCCTGCCCAGGCCATTATTTTTCCTCTTTACTCATTCTGGTCATACTGACTTTTTTCATTGTTTAGAATATACTATGTTCTCTCTCTTTTCTCACATTTACTGTGCTCTCAGCCTGGAACACTTTTCCTCCCTCTTTTGCTTTGGTAACTACTATTTATGCTTCAGGTTTTAACTTAAATTTTACTATTCCCAGAGGCTTTCCCTAGTTCTTTGAAGTATCATACCTTCCTTCCTTTCTTCCAAATACATTAAATACTGCAAACACATTAAAAGGTACCAAGAGTGATATAAGACACCTGTGTACCTCCTGCCTACCTGTATTTGACAGAAGTCAACATTTTGTTTCAAATCCTTTTTTATAATTAATTTTTGAATAGTTACTATTGTCTCATGGTTAAAAAAATAGCTAAATATAAAAGGAGATTCAGTGAAAAATTTGCTTTCCTTCCATATCTTCTAGCCACCCTGTTTCTAAACCAGTGTTCTTAGTTTTTTGTGTACTTTTTGAGATACTTATATTTTGAGATTTGGGTAAGCAAATACAAATAATTTTTTACCCAGCATTTGTACATGGATGATAGCATACCAGACTGTTTTACATCTTGGTTTTTCTGTATGTCTGACATATGTTTTGGAACTCTTTTTGTATCGATACACAGAGAAGTTGCTTATTTGCATTGCTCAGTTGCCCAGTATTCATTGTTTAGATGTTCTGTAAGTCATTGTCCCCCATTTATGGACATTTAGTTCATTTCCATCTTTTTTACTATTACAAATGCTGATGTAATAAATAACCCTGTACAGTAGTCTTTCCTTATCTGTGGTTTCGCTCTCCACAGTTTCAGTTATCCATGGTTAACTGCAGTCCAAAAATATTAAGTGGAAAATTTTAGAAGTAAACAGTTCATGAGTTTTAAATTTTATGCTGTTATGAGTAGCATAATGAAGTCTTTATACTGTCCCACCCTGTCTCACTCGGGACGTGAACCATCCATTTGTCCAGTGTATTCACGCTCTGTATATGCTTTGTAGCTGTCTAGGTTATCAGATTGACAAAACAGTATATATAGAGTTTGGTACTATCCACCGTTTCAAGTATCCCCTGGGAGATCTTGGAATGTACCCCCTGCAGATTATGGGGAACTACTGTACATGTATCATTCACACATAGGCAGTTTGTCTGTGGTATAAATTCCTGGAAGTGAAATTGCTGTGTCAAATAATGTGATTTGTAATTTTGATAACTAATTGCCAATTTCTTCCATGTGGTTTTATAATCCAGCAACTTGAGCAGTTTCATGTTGATAAACCATTAGAATTTTCTTTTCTGAAAACTCATTTTCTGGATTGTTTTTGATAGTATCTCTAAAAGTTTGGTTCTCAGAACACCTTCACTGAATAAATAATTTGTGTTAGCCACTGGTGATATAAACAGTCTTTGCCTTCTTAGAACTTACAGTGACACAAGTAAATAAACAACAAAATGAATAAAAATTGCAAGTAGCATTAGCTGTTAAAAAGAAAATAAGAAAGGATAATGTGATAGAGAATGGCTGTTTGTAGGGCAGGATGTATTAGAGTAGGCCAAACTCTGATGACAGACCCCCCAAATATGGTAGTTTAAAGAGTATGGGGTTTTTTTGCAACATTTCAGAGTGGGTGTTTAGGTCGGTAGCTTGGCTCTCTTCCGGGTCCTGGTCTCCTGTCATCTTGTGGCTCCATCGTCCCCTAGGGCCTAGTTGTCCACTGTGTGCAGCAGGCAGAAAGACTAGGGAGGTGTTTGTTGTGCCACGCTAGCAGTGATGCACAGACTTTGATTCTCATTCTGTTGACAACTTAGTCACACAGCCATGCCTAAGTTGAAGGGAAGCTGAGAAGTATATTGTAGCCATGTGCTCAGGAATGAGAAGAATATATTTTTTTGTGCATAACCAGTAGACTCTGCCACAGGGAGCAGTATTAGCCAGAGTGGTCAGAGAAGACTCTGGAACTGAAGTGATGAGAAAGAAGCTTCCAAGCATAGATCAGAAATAAAGAGTGCTCTAGGCAGAAGGGAACAGTGAGTACAAATGCCCTGCAGCATTTGAAGGATTTTGGCCAGATTGAGGAAAGGAAGGCCGACAGTGTGGTGGAACCCAGGTAGCGGGGGAAGGACAGCTTAGAGAAAAGTTGGAGAAATAGGCATTGGCCAGGTTATGCAGACCATTTTATGAATTTGGGATTGTCTTATTTTTCTGACTGCACTGAGAAGTCATTAAAGTATTTTAAATAGGAAAGTGATTAGATTTGTGTTTTAAAAGGGTCACTTCTGCTACTAAGTTGGAGAAGGGCAAGGAAGGAAGCAGGGAGTTTGTTTAGGAGGCTGTTGTGTTAGTCTAGGCCAGAGATACTGGTGGCCTAAGTGATGGTGGTGGAATGGAGAGGAGGTCAAGGTTGTGATCTGTTTTGAAGGTAGACTCCCTGGTGCTTGCTGATGGTTTGGATGGAGGAATTGTTGAGCAGCTGGGTGGATAGTAATCCTAGTCCTTTTATTGAAAGAAGAAAGATGGACAGTAGAGGGACTTCAGGGGGAAAGTAAAGAATTCCTTTTGGACCTGCCAAAAATCCTTACAGAACCTTTACAGAAAAAGTTTGCTGACCCCTGACATAAATAGTGCTCCCAAGGAAAGACAGTGGCTAGTGAAATATATGAGCCTGTTTATGGGTGTGACTTTTTAAAAGTTGCAGCTTTCATGATAAAATACTTTTTACCCTTGAATATATTTGGAATTTTGTATTATAAAACTGTCTAATACATGAAAAGTTTCAAAAACCCTCTCTCCATGATTAGTATAAATGCTAGTGTCATAGCTTTTGATTAAAGATTAAAACTTGGAAACAGTACTCCGAATACTCCTTTTAAAATCTGTTCTTACAGGTGCGTCAGCAGTTTCCTGCTCCTCTTGGTTGGTCAGGCACTGAAGCTCCTACACAAGTCACTGTTGAAACTCATCCTGTTCAAGAAACAACCTTTCATGTAGCCCCTCAGCAGAATGCATTGCATCATCACCATGGAAACAGTTCCCATCACCATCACCACCACCACCACCACCACCACCACCATGGACAACAAGCCTTGGGTAACCGGACCAGGCCAAGGGTCTACAATTCTCCAACGAATAGCTCCTCTACCCAGGATTCTATGGAGGTTGGCCACAGTCACCACTCCATGACATCCCTGTCTTCCTCAACGACTTCTTCCTCGACATCTTCCTCTTCTACTGGTAATCAAGGCAATCAGGCCTACCAGAATCGTCCAGTGGCTGCTAATACCTTGGACTTTGGACAGAATGGAGCTATGGACGTTAATTTGACCGTCTACTCCAATCCACGCCAAGAGACTGGCATAGCTGGACATCCAACATACCAATTTTCTGCTAATACAGGTCCTGCACATTACATGACTGAAGGACATCTGACAATGAGGCAAGGGGCTGACAGAGAAGAGTCCCCCATGACAGGAGTTTGTGTGCAACAGAGTCCTGTAGCTAGCTCGTGACTACATTGAAACTTGAGTTTGTTTCTTGTGTGTTTTTATAGAAGTGGTGTTTTTTTCCAAAAACAAAGTGCAAAGCTGCTTGAATCAGAAGGAGATTAACACACTGAACCGCTACAAGAGGGCAAAGCTGACTTTTTTTTTTTAACTTGAAAAGATTGCAAAGGGACAATGAAGTGTTTAAAAGAGCCATGTCCAAACCCATCTTCACGGATAGCTCAGAGGTATCCTCTTTTTGCCTCCCCCATTTTAACTTGCCACATCCCAGTCATAGTGGGGTTTTTTTTTTTTTGTCTTTCTATTCAACAAAAGTTAATGTTCAGATGTTGGTCTTGGTCGTTTGCCAACTAATTTTAAAATAAAAGGCACTGCACATAATTTGCATAAAGGGCCCCATGAGGGTGTTTTTTTTCTTTCTTCCTTTTTATCTCCCCCCCGTTTTTTTTTTTTTTTTTTGTTTTTTTTTTGGGGGGGGGTGGGGAATTGTGGGTTTTAGTGCAAGAAAAAACAATGGGGCCCGCAAATGAGTAAAGTTAGGTAG
>CAUYRT010024313.1:0-35833 GCA_963574885.1 Lepilemur ruficaudatus | reverse complement strand
CACAGCAACCTCAAACTCCTGGGCTCAAGTGATCCTCCTGCCTCAGCCTCCCAAGTAGCTGGGACTACAGGCATGTGCCACCATGCCCGGCTAATTTTTTCTATATATTTTTAGTTGGCCAATTAATTTCTTTCTATTTTTAGTAGAGACTGGGTCTTGCTCTTGCTCATACTGGTTTCGAATTCCTGACCTTGAGCGATCCTCTCTCCTCGGCCTCCGAGGATCTTGTGCTAGGATTACAGACGTGAGCCACTGTGCCTGGCCGTTGCCCCATTCCTTCTAATCCTATGTATCTGTATGTATCAAAGTCTTATAGACTTATTTTTGCATTGAGCAGGTATATACATATTGCAGTAAAACTTCTGTTCTTGAAATATTTTGGCAATACCTGCTGAGGCCGTTTCAATCATAAAGAAAACCATTTCTGTTGATTTTATAGTTGTACCTTGTTAGAGACCTTAAATAGAGTACCTAATTTGATTATGCTATTCTCCAGACATGGCTCAGAGTTGTTTTTAGCTGTTTTAAAAAAATCAGATGTCCTTTCAAATGATGAAATTCTACAACTGAAGACCACTAGTGCAGACAGGCAAAAGTATGTTCCCTAGAATCTTTTTAGGTTTTTTCCTTAAGTTACATTGCTATTCAGTTATACTTTTTTATCATTATATAGGATTGAAATTTTAATACAGTCTGACTATAGTAATCTTGAATATGTAAGGTACCAAGGCATTTCCTGACTTTTTTATACATGCCATGTTTAATATGAATTCAAGTAAATGTAAAAAAAGACATGCTAAATTATGATAATTAGTATGCTATTTATGAAATTAAATCATAATTTTTATTTCAGATTAATTTTGAATCTTGATCCTTTACCAACTAATTTTGAAGAGGATACAGTGGAAATATTTGGCATTCAGTGGGTTACTGAAACAGCATTAGTGAATTCATCTAGAGAGCTCTTTCATTTATTCAGGTATGTGCTGGTTAGTGTTGTAAGTTACATTGTTGGGTGGTTTCTGATGCTGATATTACAAAAGCAACAGTAGGACTGTGCTTGTTGCTCACTTGATTGTGAACAACAGTACCAAGAATCAAGCAGTAATGGCTGATGGAGTAATGGTTTTAATGAGTTGTTTTTTACTGATTTTTAGAATCTTTATTCTTTGCATTTGGTGTTATGTATTGAAGACAAATTTAAGGCAAGGCTTTGAACTGTATTATAATTTTAGAAGAGAATTAAAATACTTTTGTTGCTTAATAGGCATAGTCTTTCAAAAATCTTTAGAGAATGTATTTTTCCAAATATATCTTAGACTGTGTAATAGAAATATTAATTCTCTATTTGGACAACATTTAAAACATTTTAATGAAAATTTTCAAACATACACAAAAGTAGAGAGAACAGTATAATGAACCTCTACATATCGCCTCTCAGAGTAAACATCAAGATGTTACCACATTTCCTTCATCTGTTCTGTCCCGTCTTCTTTTAGTTTAAGTATGTGTGAGCATATTCCAGGCATCATGTCATTTCACCCTTAAAACTTTAGCATGCATTTCTTAAAAATATGGACTTTTATTTTTTAAACATAAACACTATGGCATTATCATAATTAACAAAATTAATTAGTTTTTCATTATCATTTAAGGCACAGTCCATATTCAGATTTTAGATAATTTTGGTTGTTTTTTGCTTTGTTGCCTGGGCTAGAGTGCCATGGCGGCAGCCTAGCTCACAGCAACCTCAAACTCCTAGGCTCAAGCGATCCTCCTGCCTCAGCTTCCAGAAGAGCTGGGACTACATACCCGTGCCACCACGCCCGGCTAATTTTTTCTATTTTAAGTAGAGATGGGTCTTGCTCTTGCTCAGGCTGGTCTGGAACTCCTGAGCCCAAGTGATCCTCCCACCTGGGCCTCCCAGAGTGCTAGGATTACAAGCGTGAGCCACTGCACCCAGCCAGATTTTAGATAATTTTGAATTGAAGTCAATTGTTCAATGCAGTTTATTAAAAAACACGTTAAAAATGTATGTGTGATACATTTAAATGACAATGGAGAGGTGGAGGGTGTTCTCTCATCCTCATCCCCTGAAACCTTACCAAGAGACTTCCCTCTCTCTGTGCCATGTTATATGTTTTACTGGGAGGACAAGCTGAGTGATACTCTGTAATCCTGAACATTACGGAATGAGTGAGTTTCTATCTGGGATATAGGTCATGAATATGGGCCAATCTTTAAAGAGTTTAAAGGCAACTGGGAATAATGGCAAGAGAAAATTACTATGAGAAATTAAGATGGAACATCTTAAGTATAGCTTTCCCTAATAATTCTACTCTACATTATTCCATTTCTGAACTTATATTGTATAACTTATGATACAATTTAAGATATCATTACATAGCTGTTAACTTAAAATATTTTATGTATCTTAATTAATAAGTTATAAATAGTATCTTGTTGATGGTGAAATCTATAATGTTTGAAATAATTTTTGAGATATATGCAGCTTTTAATAGATATTTTTGGAAGATCACACAAAGGTATATTTTATCTTCTCTTGAAGTTTTCACTACCTGAACCTTACCCTTTAATAAATAGTCACAAAGTATCAGTCATCCACAAATAAGAGGTATTAAAGCTGTGTAACAGATTTGGAATCATTAACCATGTAATTCTTACATGCTTTAACATATACTAATATTAACTCTCATCTTATATTTTTAAATTAGGCAACAACTATACAACTTGGAAACCTTGTTACAGGCCAACTGTGATTTTGGTAAGTTTAAAATGTGTTAAATGGCAAAAAGCGTGCTACTTCATTACAGTGAATTGCATGTGGGTCCATGATGGTGTAATTACGATACCATAATAATATGGAGGAAGAGTTAGGCCAGAAGTTCACAATGTAGTATATTTCCAATTCAGAACAAGTAAGACTTTTAAATTTTGTTGTAGCTAAGAATTATAGGTGAAACTGCAGATATTAAAGGTGAAACTGACTTAAGGAAGCTAAACTTCTCTGAAGTGAATTGATACTTCCTTTGAAGTTGGGAGTGGGATGGAGAACTGATACTAGAAATAAAAAGTGCTAGACCTCATACTATCTTCTTGATCTTCTTCTCTGCTCTCTGCTTTTTTGTTTGTTTGCTTTTGGCACTTCATAGATTACCAGTTTTTCAGAGATTGATATAATTAAGGTAGTGAAGTAAATTGAAGGGCAGTGTGTTTTAATGCAGGCTAGTGCTGCTTTTTAGCATTTGTAGTGCAATGTAGTATTTAGAATCATGGCCTTGTGGTCAGCCTGGGTCCCAAAGCTAGCTAATTGTGGGCCTCACACCAATTAATAGTTCCTACTTTGTTGAGTTCTGGTGAGGATTAAATTCCATAATGCTTATTAAGTACTTACCCCATTGTCTGTTGTTAGTGATGCCTGGCAACCAAAGGCCACCTGGAACACACTTTTGGTCCCACAGGTTTATTGGTTTACCAAAACAAGGGAAAATAGAGGAACATTTGGGGCTTCTCAGTAAAAGGGAGTAGGAAGGGGCTTGTGATACAATTTGAGCTTGTGCTGGCTGCTTTTGGGTGGGGTTTAAAGAGGATAAAGCTTTATTCTGGATCGGATACCATTAAGAAGCAGGAACGATTTGGTGATTGAGTATTTCATTTTTTATCTAGAAGGTGGGACAAACAAAGCAAAGGTTGGGAGGATCCTCAAGTAATAGTCATGACAGCTGGAAGAGGAGGGATGTCGGGTTTTTTGGATTTGTTTTGGTTTTGTGTGTGATTACATAGTGTCATGTTTATGTGTTCAAACATGATTGCAGAGGTTTTGTTTTTGTCTTGTTTCAACCATAATCAGAGTGACCCTGTCTCCTTTTTTATATTTTATGAAAATTGTTTATTTTTAGTAGGGAATAGAATGCTAGCTGTTAGCTATCAGCTGTCAGACTTTTATTGGTTTTATTTTCTCAGTATGTATTCAGTAAATATTAAGTATTATTGTTTCATTATTATCTAAGGATTCCCTGCTTCATTCAAGGTACCGGCAAGGTACTGATGATTCATAGAGGATAAATAAGCTGCTGAGGAGTTCATAGTTGTGTAGGACAGATAGACATGCAGGCATATAGGTCAGCATGTTAGATGAAAAAGTATAATGAGGGGCATTATATAAGCTGCTATGGGAGCCCAGGGTTTCATCTGTCTATGTGCCCATCACTAAGTGATACCAGATATGGATCTTGAAAGATGCGAAGGAATTAGGCAAAAGATTTGGGGGATGTTTTTGGGACAGGAAAAGTTCAAGGTGGAAAAAAAATTGTATAGACAAAGACCTGGAGTCGTATAAAAACATAAAAATTTAGGGAGCATGGAGTAAGTAATAATTATGTATGGTTGGATCAGAGTGTATGTGAGAATGATGAATTTGGAAAGGATTAAATCACAATTGGCTTTGTAAGCCACACCAGAGTCTCAATTTTATTTTGAAATCCTTGAGACACCTCTAAAAGATTATAGTGGAAAGAACAAAAATACCTTTACTACATAGAATAACTTAAGTAAATTGGGTCCATGGAAGGGATTTATTATGCAGGATTATTCCCTGAAACACACTTATTAACCTGAAATCACTGCAATGGACTATTTTTTTAAAATGATTATTTGTTACACTGACATTTTGGCTCTTTTTGTTACTTAAAAAAGCTTTAAGATTTGTTGGTCAAGTTAGCAGTATTAAAAGATTATCCATAGATCAGCTTGTCCCCGCCGTGCAGCTGTGTCAGGACTTTGTTTATTAACTCAAGCAGCTAGCCTTAGCCCTCACTCCTCTCCAGGAAGCCCTTATGTAGCGTCACTTACTGCCAGGTGCATATAGTTCTTGTTCTAGACATTGTGCTCTTAGGGTTGATTTAAAGTTGAGGCAGAATAACATACATAATAATGTATGTTTTGCTGATATTTGTTCTTAAATATAGCTATTAGTCTTTTCTCAGATACTGTATTTTTTTTTGTCTCTAGCCATTCTATTTGTTTTTTTTTTTAATGTCTTCCATTTATGTCCTCATGCTTATTTTCATCCATCTTGAATAAATATATGGAGTATATGTGTAACTGCTATTTTTAACTTTGCTGACTGCTGGTTCTTTCATCACTGTCATTTCTGGATCTGTCTGTATTAATTGATTTTTCTCCTGTGATATATTTTTCTGCTGCTTTGTTATGTTTTATTGTGGGATGGACAATATGAGTTTTGCATTGTTGCTTTCTGGGTTTTCTTGCATTCCTTATACTAGGTGTTAAATTTTGTTATGGCTCATTATTGAGCACATGGAATCCAAGGGCTCTTTTTGAGGTTTGTTTTAAATTTTGTTAGGATTTTTTCAAAGTAATTTTTAATCTTAATCTGGTAAATTAGCCTAGTAAGGCTTCTGAGGATTCTTTCTGGTGCCTGGTATATTATGAGATTTTTTTCCCTTTCTTGCTGGTGGGACCTTGAACTATTTCCCTGGCTTGTGTAAGCTTTGTAGGGAATTGTCTTCTTGTGTTTTTCTCTGGCCTTGGGTAATTTTTTCTCATGCTTGAATACATCAGTATTTAGTCAAAGACTCAACGGGGACCTTCTGTACATTTCTAGAGCTCTTATTTTGTGTAGCATCTTTCTTCTTTGGTACTTTTGCCCTATAAACTTAGACTTCTCTAAACTCAGATCTCATGTCTCCTCATATCAGTGAGTTGGGCAGTGTTTGGGCTCTCTTCCCCATATTGCAGCTTGGAAATTGTCTCTAGGTGGAAAGCTGGTACAATGACAGGGCACACCTCTCTGAACTAGCAGTCTTGTATTGCCTTGTATCCAGTGCCTGAAAACTTGTTTCATGTTGTTTTTCTGCTTTTCAAGTTTAAGGTGGGACATGGATAAATCTAACCCTTTTACTCCATCTTGCCTGGATGCAAAAGTTCACAGCAGTTATTTTTAAGACAGTACTGCTTTTATGGGCTGAGGATTGTGAAAATGGGTGATGATATTTTTTTTTTTTGGTTGAAATTAAGCCACAAAATACAGTTTAATATGGAAGTATTTGCACAACTTTATACGTATGTTCCGGTTGGTTTTGCCAAACTAGTGGCCATGTTTGCTCATTTGAATTCAAATTTAGAAATCAGTTTAGTTTTATATTTAACATGGATGAGATCTTATTGCGTATAATTCTCATTGTGTTTTCTCTGCTTTTGTTTAGTGATTGTCTCTTACTCATTTTCCCTATAATGGTTATCAGTGTTTTGCACATAGTAGCTCCCAGTAGATAATTGTTGCTGATGTAAATGTTAAAGTAAGTGAGGGAAAGATGGCATAGGATGAAATTGGGAGAAAGACAGAAACTACTGAAAGGTCATTCAGGGCCTTATAAATCCTTATAAGGAGTTTTGATATTATTCTGAATACAGTAGGTAGGCTCATGGATTTTTGACTTGGAGGCAGCAGAAATTGATAAGCGTTTTAGGCAGACTTTTTATTTAGATCATGGGGGAACAAAAGAGGATGTGGAAAGACCTGTTAAGAGCCCTGTTGCAGTGTTTTAAGAGATTGTAAGAAAAATGGATAGTTTCAAGGTGTATATGGTTATAAACTTAATAGGACTCTGATGAATTAGATATGAGATTAAAGGAAATGGAAGAATTAAGAACAACATAGGCTACTGGTGGCACCATTTAATGAAACAGAAAATGTGGATAGCATGAACGGGTTTTGGAAGAAATCAGAGTACATGATATTTGCACTGTCTGAGCAATCCAAGTGTAGCTATTAGGCAGTTTATCATGCAGGGTCTGAGTGCAAAGGAGAAGTGTGGGATACAGATAAACCTTTTGGAGTCATTATCATTTATTAATAAAGGAACTGATGAACTCATACTGTAGGAAGAGATGTACAGAGAGGAGAGGACTCAGGACTGAGTCCTGAGGAGATCTCATGTTAGCAGTAGAATTGAGGAGGAGGAGCCAATAAAGAAGAGGTAGGAGAAAGGATATATGAGGAAGAAAGAAGACTGGCAGTCTGTAGTGTCACTGAAGCCAGGTGTAGCCAGTGCTACTGTGAAAGCAAGTTACTTGAGGACAGGTACTGTCCATTATATTGGGGAACATGGGTTTCACTGGTGTCCTTAATAAGAGTTTTTGAGAAGTGATGTGGGCAAGAACTACATGGGAGTCCATGGAAAAGTTACAAGATTGAGAATTGCTACTGGTATAGCTTACAAATTTTTTTGTTCACTGCCCACTGATAATTATTTAAACTGAGTTAACATTGTTTTGGTTTCAGGGAAGGTATCAAACCTACACTGCAAAGCAGACAGTATTAGGCAGCAATGCGTAACATTTCTCCATTATGTTAAAGTTTTCATCTTCAGGTAAGACGTCAGATGAGTATTTTGATTAGTGTATGAATTTCTGTCTGTATATTCATCCAGAGTCTGGTTGTTTATTTGGTCTAATTATTTTTTAGGTACCTGAAAGTACAAAATGATGAGGGTCATGTTCCTGTCCATCCCTATGAGGCTTTGGAGAATCAACTTCCCTCAGTGTTGGTTGATGAGCTTCGTGGGTTACTCTTGTATATTGGACATCTATCTGAACTTCCCAGTATTAATATAGGAGCATTTGTAAATCAAAACCAGATTAAGGTTTGACTTGTTTCATTTAATTTTTAAATTATTGGCTTTTTCTCCCCACAAGGAGAAAAATTTCTCTCATTCATACAAGAATAAGAGAAATTGGTCAAAGAGTGCATCTCTGAAACCTAACTGTCTTGAGTTAAAATTCTTGCCCTCCTCCCCTTTTTTTAATTGTGTGCCTTTAGGCAAGTGACATCTCTTGCTTGAATTTCCCTGTGTGTATAAGTCATATAAATTCCTAGAGTTATTGAATTAAGTAAGTTAATATACATCAAGTTCTTAAAACATAGTATCCACTAAATCAATAGCTATTCTCTTGATATATAGACAGAGTAGATGTTTAAAAGTTTTAAAGCAAATAAAATAACCTTTATTTTCTAAAATTTGTATCATCTTTCTCACTGATAAAGGTTTAGACGTTTGCAGTTTATATATTAAAGATTCAAAAGGATCAACTTATAAAAAATATACTTTCATAACCACATCATTATATGTATTCTGACTTTTGAGACCTTTTTAGAATGTGATTAAGATTGTTTTAACTATGCCCTTTTTTTCCTACCTGTGATAATCATTCCCTCTGAAGTTTGATTTTTAAAAATATGTATTGGTAGCATGGTTGAACTTATAAATAATAATGGCCCAACAGATTCTCCATATGGAAATAGGAGCTACGTGAATGACAAATTATGATAATTCACAATAAGATTCCCTGAACTCTCAACCCCTTCCATTATATTTGACATTACCAATTTGAATAACATTCAGTTTTTATGAATGTATTTTTGTTAAAATATAAGGTACAATTAAATGTTTATATATTTCTGTGAAATTTAACAAAAACAACAAAAAATTGACTTTTTAATCAGAGATCAATATATGTAGTAATAAAAATAAAGTTACAACTGAATTCATAGGTTGTGTCTAATCCATAGAAAATAGATAATTGCTTTTAATTATATCATTTAATAAAGATTCATGGATAGATTGTAAGGGAAGGGACATATTTCTTTCTTTCCAGTGTCTGTAAATTGGACTGGTTTTTATTTTGTAGATATCTATCAAGTGCATAAGAAAATAAAAATGAATAATTTATCAAGCAGCAGAAATAAAAATTTGTGCACAAAGGTCCTCAAGCTTTTTAATTAGGCAGGCTGAAAAAGATAGGTTATTTGAAGCTAAGAAGACTGAACTTTTAAAGCAAGGGAACTTATAGTCTTCAATAAAAAATAAAATTGCAATAAAATGCTGTTCTTTTTTGAAACAACAAAAAAAGCATCTTTTAAGACTTTTTTATATTTTATCAATATTATATATGAAAAGTCTTGTTATAACTGGTATTGAGCATCTGTCTTTTATTATTTTTTAGGAACTCTTTTTATTAGAGCTATTATTTGTTGGATATTATGTATTACAGATAGTTTCTTCCATTTATCTTTTCTTTTTTACCAATTAAGCTAACTCCCCAGGGAGATGATTTAAGTTTTTTATATAGTTTTTTATATAGTTCCATTTGTCAATTTTGTCAATTTTATCATCTGTGCTGTTTAGAAAAAAATTTTTGATTTTTACATTTATCTCTTTTTAAAAATATGTGAGGTGGGAAATCTGACTTTATTTTCTTGCAAATGGATAAGTTAATCCTATCTTTCATCAAATGACTCATGCTTTTTCCACTGATTTGAGATACCATATTTATTTCTTATTGGAGACAGAGTCTCGCTCTGTTGCCCTGGCTAGAGTACAGTGGTATCATCATAGCTCACTGCAACCTCAAACGCCCAGGCTCAAGTGATCCTCCTGCTTCAGCCTCCTGAGTAGCCGATACTACAGGCATGCACCAACCCGCCTGGCTAATTTTTTTTTTTTTTTTTTAGTAGAGATGGGGTCTTCTCTCACTCTTAGGCTGGTCTCAAACTCCTGACCTCAATCGATCCTCCCACCTTGGCCTCCCAGGGTTGTAGGATTAAAGGTGTGAGCCACTGTGCCTGGCCTTCTCTCTTCCATGTTCTTGCTTTTGTTTATTATCTATTCCTCTGCCAATACTGTTTTATTAGTGTAGCATTTCACATTGTTTGTGTGCCTGAAAAGGCAAGTTCCCTCTCCATCATTGTTTCTAGTTGTTTTAATGGAACATGTTTGTATCATTGTATTTATTTTTATAGTGATGCTACATGTTGACTAGAGGGAGGTTATTGACAACCCAGTACAGCACAGTAGTCAAGAGTACTGATTTTTGAGTCAGATAGAATTGGGTTTGAATCCTAATGCATTAATTGAGAGGTAAATTTCATTTCTTCTTTTAACTTTAATTTCTTAATGGGGATAACAATAGTGTCTACATGGTAGTCTAAAGTGCTCTTTAAAATATGTTATAGGAGATTCTGGGTACTTATTACATTGAAAAAGACAGTTCCTAGCTAAATTCTAAAACAAAATTACGAAAATAAGTGTTTTAAAAAATTACTGCCTTGCAGCTTTAGTAGAATCAGAGGTTGGTTGGAAGGGACCTTTACTATACAAGTCTATTCAACAGCCCCAAGGTGGGTCTATCTTAAACCAACAGATGAAAATATATCCTTCTTTCAAAGATCTTCAGTGAAAGAATCCTCTAATGAACGAGACAAAGGTTTTCTCTGAGCTTTTGAATAGTGTGGTAGGTTAGTTGGTTCTTTATCCTCTTGTTTATGGAGGAGTATTGTGACATACTATAAAATACCTAGTAAGGTATTAATGAATTCTCAATCACATTTGATAATGTCATTCACAGCTTTTCCCACCATCTTGGCATTTATTACATCTTCACTTAGATGTCCATTGGCTGGTGTTAGAAATTCTTCACATGCTGGGTGAAAAATTGAGTAAGTTAATGGGTTTCTGATTTATGTCTTTTTTAATCTAAACTTTAATTGCTTTTTAAAATTATACAAGTAATAAATGCTTTCTGATATTTTTTAAAAAATCAAATAATAACCAAAGGAAAAAGTGAAAGTTTTACTCCTTTTTTCCAGAGATAACTTTTGGGAACAGCTTAGTTTGTTTACCTTTCCATATTTACTTTCTATCTGTTAATATAAATATATAGAAACTCATAGGTAGGATTTTGTTTTTGTTTCTAACCACAGATGATATCATTTAGCAGTTTTTTAGAGATCTGTTTATGTTAGTACATATAGTTTGACTTTATCCATTTAAGGGCTGCATGTTATCGGTCTATATTTAGCCATGTCTACTTTTTTTTTTTTTTTTGAGAACCAGATGATTTATTCCAATATCAAATCAGAACTGAAAAGACAATCAGAGAACTTCAAATTTATAAAATTTTTTTACAATGCGAAGCAATATAACAAAATATTAACATGAATTAATTCAGAATGATTAGTATATGAATGCTTTTTACATTATGTTTTTTGTATTTTAATGTGTTTTTTTTTTTTTATTGGGGGAAAACTACAAAGCATTTGCAGTACAATGTTTACAGTCACAATTTGTAGTGAGCTGAACAAGAATCTACCTAGAACTCAAAAGAATTAACAAGAAAAAATCAAATAGCCATGTCTACTTTTGAGAATTAAGTTATCTATTTTTTGATATTACAGATAATTTTTCACTGAACATCCTTGTGTATAGATACATATCTTTAATTTGTGTTTAGTTATTGTGTAGAGTCTTAGAAGTAGAATGGCACATTACAGTTTTAATAAGGTACATGCTGCTCTTTTGCTATATAATACAGTCCTACCAATTTATATAATTAACTGTTAGTGTGCCTTTACCATATACTCTTACCAGCAGTGGATATTTTTAATTATTTTTTTATTTTTTGACAATACGTAGAAAATTACATTGAATTTCTTTTTCATTTTATAATTTCTTGTTTACCAGTGAAGTTGAACATCTCTACACAATTTTATTTTTTATATTTGCTTTATTAATTGTTCATTCTATTTTGTAAATTTTTCTCATTTTTAGTAGGAATTTATGTCTATTATGGATAATCATCCATTATTTCATATATTGCCTCTTCTTAATCTTGCTGTTTGACATCTTAAAGTTCTATTACCAACCTATCATTTAGGTTGTAAAGATAACACTCCAATAATAATTTTCAATTAATTAGTAAATAAATATACATATCTCTGTATACTTTTACATATATACATACAGATAAACATACAAAGATGTACACAAATACATAATTTCTTCTCATGTGGACTCTGTTTCATATATTTCCTTAGAGTAATACTCAAGTTGACTTACTCTGATATAGATATAAATTTTGGTTATCTGTTATCTTGTTTTGCTCTATTTTATGCCACAAAACAATTGCATGTGGTCAGCTTATCAGTAGTTGTGAAAAGAATAATGTGTGAAAGGCTTCATCATTAATAGAAATGTGGATGCATTTCTGGTGTTCCCTCTTTTTTTCAGAGTGATGTTGCATTTAAGCTTTTCAAAGATAGACTTCATTAGGAAAAGAGAAGTTTATTAAGTGATACTTGGAAGGAGTGGAAACTTTTGTAGTAATATTTATCAGTGTTCATATAAGAATTGTCCTCAAATTCAAATTTTATTTACAAAACAATTTTTAAAACTATATATGTTTCAGTTTTGTTATAATTTAAAGGTACAGTCACTTTTCCCTTTCTGAATTAGTAAAATCTGCTATTGTTTTAAATCGGATTTATTTTATTACATTTTCAGAACAAGTTATATTTGGTCATCAGTTTATGAATTTGGCAGGTGACAATTTAACCAATATCAGCCTATTTGAAGAACATTGTGAAAATCTCCTGTGTGATTTAATAGGCCTTTCACTCAACAGGTATGACAAGGTAATGCTTTAAGAGTGTATTTGTATTCTTGATACTTAAAAGGCAATATTCAGTCCTTAATGCATGTGGTTTAATCTATAAGAATTTAATCTAAAATGGTTTATGTGTTAATTCTCCCAAGTTTATATTTGATTATTATCTGGGAGCTGAAAGGGAGAAGAATTTTGATTTAAACAGTTAAAGCAGGCTGGAATTAGTATTTGTATTTTGGAACTTTTTTTAAAGAAATTAGTCTTTCCCATATTATCAAAAATTAATAAAAACAAGATGTTTAGAAAATGACTGAAAGTTTAACTTCTGTTCAAATAGAAGAGGCCAAACCTTTATTAATCTGTTATATTGCTATTATGTAATAATAAAATGAATGAATACTTAGCTAAAGTTATTTGATAGATTTAAAGGGAGGATTTTATTTGCTTGTTTTCAAAAAAGGTGGAGTCATGTGAATAATTGTGTTTTTACTAAATTGCATTTATCATAAAATGTTTAATGGAGACTGATTTAAAGGTGCTACTGAACATGTTCATTTTTAAGTAGTGGAAATTTATAGAGTATTGTCATGTATTTCAGATTATAAGTATGAACTCTACTTATCAAAAATCGAGATTTAGGAGAATCAAGTTTTATAATTTTTTAAAATTTAGATAATTTTATGCATTGATTATCTTTTAAATTCAGTGTGTATGTTTACAGTTGAAGTAATAGTGGATTAACCAGATATGATATAAAAATTTATTTTTTATCATTGAACAAAATGTGTATATTTATTGTATATAACATATATGCATACATTTTAGAATGGCTGAATAGAGCTAATTAATATATACATTATCTCACATTGTTACCATTTTTCTTTGTGGTGAGAACACTTAAAATCTACTCTTTTAGTGATTTTCAAGAATACAATACAATAGGACATTGTTGTTAACTATAGTCACAATGTTGTACTTATTCATCTTGTCCAACTGAAATTTTATATCTTTTGACCAACATCTCCTCCCCCATCTCCCTCACAGCCTTTGGTAACCATCATTCTACTTTCTGCTTCTGAGTTTAACTATTTTAGAGTCTACATGTAAAGTGAGATTATGTGGTATTAATATTTGTCTTTGTGTGCCTGGCTTATTTCATGTAACATAATATCCTCGAGGTTCATCCATGTTGTTGCAAATGACAGGATTTCCTTCTTTTTAAGGTTGGATATTATGGTCATGCACTACATAATAACAGTTTGGTCAATGGTGGACCACATACACAAGGTGGTTTTACCATAGAGCCTGGGTATGTAGTAGCAAAAAATGTTTAAGTACACTGTGTGGTATTCACACAAGGATGAAATCACTAATGATACATTTCTCAGAAAGTATCCCATTGCTAAATGATGCATGACTGTATTCCATTGTGTATATATGTTAAATATTCTTTATCCATCCATCCATTGATGGTCATTTCAGTTGATTCCATGTCCTAATATTGTGAATAATGTTACATTATTCACTCCCATTGTGAACATGGGAGTGCAGATATCTCTTCAACATACTGATTTCATTTTCTTTACATATAGTGGGATTGCTGGATTATATGGTAGTTCTATTTTTAATTTTTTGAGGACTGTCCATAGTGTTTTATGTAATGGCTGTAATAATTTTAATTCTCACCAATAGTATGCAAGGATTTTCTTTTGTCCATATCCTTGCCAACACTTGTTATTTTTTGTCCTTTTGATAGTAACCTTTCTAACAGGTGTGAGGAGATATCTCATCAAGCTTTAATTTGCATTTCCATGATGATTAGTGATGTTGAACATTTCTCACCTACCTGTTGGCCATTTGTATGTTTTCTTTTAAGAAATGTCTATTCAGGTCGTTTGCCCATTTTATAATTGGGCTATTTGTTTTGTTGCTATTGAGTTGTTTGAGTTCCTTATATATTTTAGATATTAAACCCCTGTCAGATTATGTGTTTGCAAATATTTACTCCTATTCTTCTGTAGGTTTTCTCTTCATTTTGTTGATTGTTTCTTTGCTGTGAAAATGGTTTCTTTTTTAGTTTGTTATAATCCCATTTGTCTGTTTTCACTTTTGTTGCCTATGCTTTTGGGGTCATATCTAAGAAATCATTGCCTGTGCCAGTGTCATGTAGCTTTCCCCCTATGTTTTCTTCTACCGGTTTTATGTTTTATGCCTTCAGGTCTTACATAAGTCTTTATTTTGAGTTGTATATGGTGAGAGATAAGGATCTAAATTCATTATTCTGTGTGTGGATATCTAGTTGTCTCAATACTATTTATTGAAGAAACTACTTGCCCATTGTGTGTTGTTATCACCTTTGTTAAAAATCCATTGACCATAAATGCATGGATTTGTTTCTGGGCTCTTTCTTCTGTTCTACTGGTATCAGTTTTTATGCCAATACCATAGTATTTTGATTACTATACCTTTGTGGTATATTTTAAAGTCAGGTAGTGTGATTCCTCTAATTTTGTTCTTTTTGCTAAAGATTGTTTTGGCTATTCAGGGTCTTTTGTGGTTTTGTACAAATTTTAGGGTATTTTTTTTCTATTTCTGTAAAAAAAAAAGTCATTGAAATTATGGTAGGGATTGTGTTGAATCTGTAGATCATTTTTAGTCATGTGGTTATTTTAACAATGTTAATTCTTCTAGTACATGAAAGCAAGATATCTTTCCATTTATTTGTATCTCCAATTTTTTTTATCAGTGGTTTATATTTTTCAGTATATAAGGTTTTTCACTTCCTTGGTTAAATTTATCCTTCAGTATTTTTTTTTTTTTTTTGTAGTTAAGTATTATGAGTGGGATTGCTTGCTTTATTTCTTTTTTGGATAGTTTATTATTTTATAAAAGTGGTACTATATTTTGTATATCAATTTTGTGTCATGCAACTTTAGTGAGTTTTTTTATTCTAATAATTTTTTGGTGAAGTCTTTAGGGTTTTCTATGTATAAGAGCATGTCATCTGTGAATTGTGACAATTGAACTTCTTCCTTTTCCATTTAGATTCTTTATTTTTTTTTGCCTAATTGCTCTGGCTAGGACTTCTAATAATATTTTAATACTTCATTTTTTACCATGTATTATGTTCAAATGTATATATAACAATATTGACTATGTTACGAATTTCAGAAGTCTAGCAGTATTTGCAAATATAATGTACATTCTCGGCATCATCTAAGGCTACTGAGGACATTTTTTCCAAAATGGTAAATAATTTGGAAATTATTTCATTTTTGTAAATCCCTAATAATAATATATATTCCATCTTATAAGAATTTTTACTGTTCTTTACAGTGAATCAAAACTTCTTTTCACTTTTTTTTTGTTTGTTTGCTTTTTACCATTTTTTCAAGAAATAATCTTGCTCTGTTGCCCAGGCTGGAATACAGTGGCACAGTCATAGCTCACTGTAAAGTTGAACTCCTGGGCTCAAGTGATCCTCTTGCCTCAGCCCCTCTAGTCACTGGGACTACAGGCATGCACCACCATGCCTGGCTAAGTTTTTTGTTTTTTGTAGAGAGGGGGTCTTGCTATATTGTACACACTGGTCTTGAGGTCTTGCCTTCAAGTTATCCTCATGCCTTGGCCTTTGAAAGTGTGAGCTTGCAGGCATAGAGCCTCCATGCCCAGATCAAAATTTGTCTTCTAATTTTTTCATTAGAAGTCTTTTTTGTTGTTGTTGTAGGTGGATTAGGTCAAGATGAGCAAACCATGGCCCAAGGCCAAATCTAGTTTACCCTGTTTTTGTAAGTAACATTTTACTGGAACACAGCTCTGTCTGTTCCTCTTATCTGTTGTTCATGGCTGCTGTTTGTACTAAAATAGCAAAGTTGAATAGTTATGACAGAGGCTATATTGCAACAAAATCTTAATATTTGCTATCTAGCCCTTTAAAGAAAAAGTTTACTGACCACTGGATTAGATGATTAACGCAGAGGTTTTTTGTTTTGTCTTGTTTTTTGTTTTTTTAGTTGAAAATCAAATTCATTCTGAACTTTTGGTTTAAAATGGAAATTTATTTTAAAAGTTAATGAAATGGCACATTTTTCATAAGTAATTTTATCTAAGAATAAATTTTAAGTTATCTAAATCATTCTTTTAAAACAATTTAGGAGATATGTGGCATGTAAAATTCTGTTCTCTTATAAATAACTTGTTTTGGTTCTTTGCCACAGGTTAGGCCTTCTGAATCATTAATGAGTCATCATTGCCCATGTCTATGCATTAAAGAATTATGGGTTCTACTCATTCATCTTCTAGACCACAGAAGTAAATGGTCTTTCTCAGAAGTAAGTTGGAAACTTTTATGTTGAATTTATCTAGTGGTTTGGGCCAAGAAAGATCTTAATAACTTCCTTCATTATAATAAAGCAATAGACAGAGCAATAATGGAGTACTGAATACCTACTTTATTTTTTAACCCTGTGTATATATTGATTGATTAATTGATTGAGACAGGGTCTCATTGGTTGCTTGAGCTATAGTGCAGAGGCACCGTCATAGCTCACTGCAACTTCAAATTCCTGGGTTCAAGTGATCCTCCTGCCTCAGCCTTCTGAGTAGCTAGAAGTGTAGGTGTGTGCCACTTCGTTGGTTAATATTTTTTATTTCTTGTAGAGATGGAGTCTTGTTCTGTTGCCCAGGCTGGTCTCGAGCTCCTGGGCTCAAGTGATCCTCCTGCCTTGGCCTCCCAAAATGCCACAGGCATAAGCAACTACACTCAGCCCACTCTATTTATTTTTAACCTCAAGTTAGTAATATGAAAAATCTAGGAGAAGTATAAGATTTGACTCTTATTTTCTTAAGTTTTTTTTTGTTCTTAACAGGAACCTTTTAGTCTAAATATTTAATACCTCTAGTAATCCAGAAAACATTTTATTCAGGAAATATGGCAGATTTAGAAGATTTGGGGATAAATACAACATAGGTTTCTATTAATTTTACAGCATATATCAAAGAAGGAGGAAATAAAGCACAAAGGGGAAGATGGGAAATTTTCTTTCGCCTCATTCTCAGTTGAGTCTTTAGAACAGAGCTTTATTTTATTTCAAGTGTTATAGATTATTAAAACAGAGAAATATCCATAGGCAGAAGTAAGTGTGAACAATCCATTGTGAAGTAATACTAATAATTTTTTATAGTGTGTGAAAAAGTACTTTTGATTTTTCAATTTTTTTTTAATTTCCCAGTTTTCTATAATTAGATATTTGGGTGCTGTTATCTAATTTTAATAACAGCTCTATTTTTGCAGGTTTACAAGCACTATATTTATGTTTTAGTGGCAAATAAGTATAAATTTTATCAGTAAATAAGTATAAATTTAATGTACTTTTGCTTATTATTGAGTAAGATTTTTTTTTCTCCTGGCATTTTGGTTTGTCATAAGTAGATTTCAGCTTTCTGTAATGAGATTTAAATGTTAAAAAGTCTCAGTGATTTTTTTCCCTTTGATCATTTGCTAGTTTTAAAAGTTCTGTTGACAAAATATTTTTCATTTTCTACAAACTTAATTGTAGGAATTTTGTATTTCTTTAGAATTGTTCTTGTTTTATAAAGCTCAGTCTTGAAGTATAAACCACATATAGGCAATGCAGACATGTTCATCCTGTTGCCAGTTGTCTTTGTTTTTTAGATTTTTAAGCAGAAAAATGGGTACAATTTAAGATACTAAATTATGTAAATTTGCAGAGTAATATATACTGTTTAGCCAAAGTGATATGCATGCTCTTCATTTTATGTGATAACTATACTTATCTTAAAATAATGAAAGTCTACTCATTTCATTTTTTTAATACAGCTAAAATAAGTTATATTATTCACAAATTTTGAGGCCTATTTTATTTTGACAGTCAAATTAGGAGTTTCCATTTCTGAGAGTAAGACAGCTTGAATTTCTTGTTAAAAATAATCTAATCATTCTGGATACTCTATAACAAGCATTTTAAATGTATCAGTAAGCTGGCAAATACTAAATGCAGTTGAGAACTCAGGAGAGCTGAACATGGAAGCTTCCTCATAACCTTATAGGCAGCTGCTGAACTATGTAAACTTGGACTTTGGCTTTCAGGTATTATAGGGTACACGAATGGAAGACAAAGTTCAGAGTTGACCCAAGTTGGTAGATGACTAATAAACCAATTATTCATAAAACTGAGCACTCAAGAAGATGGCCTAGAAGCTCAACTAAATTTGTAAGGAAAATTGCCTGTCTTTAACTGTGGTGCTTTGCAGAAGTTTAAGATGGTTTCTATGTATTTATTATTGCAATCTAAGCCCTTACGTGGGTTTATAGGCTGAGTTCATTTAAAACTTCAAGCCATTGACTTATAGGTAGCCAAGAACAACTTGTGTATGAATGCTTAAACCTGTATCTTTCCATAATACCTTCCCACAAAATATAGAATAGAAATAACAAATAAAACTATAATCAACCCTAGAACAACATGGGGTTTTGACCCCCCCCCATGCAGTAAAAAAACCATTATAACTTTTGACTCTCCCAAAACTTAACTACTAATAGCCTACTATTCATCAGAAGCCTTACTGATAATGTACACAATTAACACATATTTTGTATGTTATATGTATTATATAATGTATTCTTACAATAAAGTAAGCTACAGAAAACAAAATGTTAAGAAAATCGTAAGGAAGAGAAAATATATTTACTATTAATTTATTAAGTGGAAGTTGGTCACCATAAAGGTCTTCATCCTTGTTTTCATGTTGAGCAGGCTGAGGAGGAGGAAGAGGGGGGTTGATCTTGTCTCGAGTGGCAGGAATGGAAGGAAATCCAAATTTAAGCGGACTCATACAGTTCAAACCTGTGTTTTTCTATGGTCAACTGTACACAAAAACATACTGATATCATAACTACAAGATAGGAATGCTCAGAGCTATAAATTTAAAAAAGTAAAAACAACTAAAGCTCCTATCACAAGCCTGTCTAATAAGTCAAGGCAGTCTGAAAAGAACTGCTCAGAAGAGAGGAGAACTAGAAGTGGTCATAGAATTGGTCTAAAACTATTGCCAGAATGTGAAAATACTGAAAAAGTTTCCTTGTATAGTAGGGAACTGGCAATAGGAAAGGAACTTAGAAGTGTGTGAGTGGCAGTCTCTGAAGACAGAGTTTCTGGAGAATAAAAAGGAAAAAGAGAGTTGTCTTAACTTTTGAAGACTAGATGGTAAAGGGGATAAGAAGTGAATGCAGAAAATTTAGCATTTTATAAAACAAAACACCACCAAACACCAACAACAACAAAAATCAAAGGACTTACACCAACTTTTCCACCACTACAACCATCTAAAAAAGAAGGAAATCTAATAAAGAAATGGGACTTTGGTACATTGTCAAAAGAGACTGCCCTTGAACTAGAAATCCTTTAAACTAGTCCAAATCTACAAAATGAAGAGAATGAAACTGAGTAAGCCTTTATGAAATTACTAGAAGAAAACCAAGAACAGAATTGATATACTTCAGCTGATGATTCTCTCTCTCTAGAAACAACTATAAGGCAGAAGAAAATTGTAAGACAGCACTGCAAATCAAATTAAAGATGCTTAGGCAACATCTGGGGGTGAAAAAACCCACCTTGAATGAGGTACTCAAATGTTAAAAACAAATGAACAGAAAACCAGGGATGGACAAAAAGAGTAAATTGAATGCAGGAGAGAAATGGGAAGGAGAAAGTGGTATTATGATTGACTCAATTACAAGATGCCCACAGAAGAATAGATTTAAATGAAAATATAATAAGGGGCATGGAAGAAAGGCTGCAAAACAAGTGAAGGGGTAAAAAGGAGGTAAAAAAATATGAACAGTTAGAAAATTGTCAAAATGGAAGATAGGCAAAGATAAAATAACCATACATATAAATGGAATCCCTAAGAAGAAAGCAAAGCAATGGGATACAGCTAATATTCAAAGCTGTAATCTAAGGAAACCTCTCAGAAATAAAAGACCTAAAATTACATATTGAAAGGACCTATTTGATAATGTGAAAGATTATCCCCAAGCAATCCATCCCAAGACATGTCCTACTACAACTATTTGACTTCAAATATAAAGAAAAAAATCTTCAAGTCCTGTAAGAAATCTTGCAAATTCTCTAGGCATAAAAACCAAATTACTTATAGGAACAAAATAATTTGTCACTAGACTTCTCAAAAACAACATAAAAGCAAGGCAACAATGAAGCATTTAAAAAATTCAATGAAAAAGTGTAAACCAAGGATTTTATAACTTGGATCCTAGCAATCCCACTGCTAGGCATTACCCCAGATGTATCTGCCCCAAAATTAAAATGCATATGCATAAAATTATTATAGCATTGTTTGTAATAGCATAATAGTAGAAACCAGCTAAATTCCCGTATTTAAGGTAGTGGTTGAATGAACAATGCTTCATCTGCACACTGGGTAGGATATATAGGTACATGAGATTTATTATAATGAATTAGCTCACGTGGTTGTGGAAGCTGAGAAGTTCTAGAATTTGCAGTTGACAAGCTGAAAACCCAGGAGAGCTGACGGTATAGTTCTAATCTGAGTCCAAAGGCCTGCGAACCAGGGGAGCCCATGGTGTAATTTCCAGTCTGAGTCCAAGTCTGAAGGCAGGAAAAGACCACTGTCCCAGCTTAAAGATAGCCAAGCAGAGAGACTCTTCCTCTATTCACAGGAGAGGCTTTTTGTTCTATTCGGGCCTCCAATTGCTTGAATGGAGCTGACTTACATTAGGAAGGGCAGTCTGCTTTACTCAGTCTACTTATTCAGATCTTAATCTCATCCAAAGCACCTTCATAGACACCCAGAATAATATTTAACCAAATATCTTGGCATCCTGTTGCCCAGACAAATTGACACATAAAATTAACCATTATGTGTGTAGATGTACAATAGAATGAGGAAGATAGCTAATATGATTTCCAGATGTATTATTAGATAAAATAAGCAAAGTACAAAAGAATATTTATTGAATGCTACCTTTTATGTAAGAATGTAGGAAAAAAAGGAAGTATACATATGTATGTTCAGTTGTGCACAAAGAAATATGGCAAAGATGAAACTATTGAGATTGGTGGGCAGAAATAAAGATCAATGGGTAAAAATGGAGTGGAAGGATTTGATGTAGCTCTTTGTATATAGTTCTGACTTTAGAATCATGTTAATCTTTCACATGCTCCAAAAATAAATCAATATATTGATGGTATACTCAATGGAATATAGAGAGAAACAACTGAACCTAACTGTATTTCAAATGAATAACATTCTTTGTGGAGGTTGGACATACTAACCTAGGTAACTTTGGAATGTACTATTTGGGGTTTCTTTATTTTAAAAAATTTTTAAATTTTAATTATGAGTACATAATAGTTGTATATCATTATAGGGTACATGTGATGTTTTGATATAGGCATACAATGTGAATTAATCAAATCTGGCTAATTGGGGTATCCACCACGTCAGGCATTTAACATTTCTTTGTGTTAGGAACATATAATATACATTTTGACTATATACTCTAAGGCTAAAGAGAAAAAAGTTGTAAAGAACTATAAACAGTAGACTTTTCTTAGAAGGTTTTTTTTTTTTTTTACATTGTTATATGAGGCTTAGCAATTTTAAATCTTTAATACTTTATTTGTATTCTAGGACTGAGCAAATTAACAAATTTTGGGTAATTAGAGCCAGGTTCGTCACTGTTGGAAAACTGAGTTACAAATATGGAAAGAGGGAAAGCTAGCATGAGCCATAATGTATTGGATTAGAATTTGAGATACTATGAAATGCATATTTTTTACTGTATAAAACAAGTATTGATGTGTATGTGTGTGTGCATATGTACATATATGTACATGTCCTACCTTTTACACTGGGTGGGCTTAGAAGCAATGATGTTTGAGTAACAGTACATAAATTGCAGTTATATCTTGGTTTTAAAATAACTGTTCTTCAGTGAAAGCAAACAAGGTTCCTTGGACAAATGACTGATTCCAGGGTATAGCATGGAAAGTAAACATGAACCTGGAATGTCTTGGACCAGAAACTAAGGAAGTGCTCAAAAAATAATGAAGTCGTGTCAAAAGGACACAAGAGCCAGCATGAAGGTCTTCAACCTGGGAAATTTGAGCCACTATAAAATAAGTGATGGAAAAGGATTGTAATCTGTTCAATAAGAGTCTGAGTCCGTACTGATATAAATAAGTAAATAAATGAGAAGAAGGTAAACTCTTCCTAATAAATGTAGAAGTGATGATATCAGAAAATCACCATTTGACAGCCTTATAGTAATTGTTTCAGGCAAGACTCTTCAATGGATGCTAAAAGTAGTGGACAAAAGTGTGATGAAAAACAGAATATTTACATAGTTTGGTAAGATCTCCACACAATATTTATTGATGCAAAGGGGAAAATAGTAACTTTATAGTGTAAGAAATCTGGCAGATACTACCTTAACCAAGTAATAAAAGTTAGTCAGTAAGATAAATTGATAACGTGTACCTCGAATATGATGTATTGATTGAAAGAACAAAAAGATTTCTGTGGTTTTCCTGCCAAAAATGTCTAATACCAATCTAATCATGAAGAAACACCAGTTGAATCTAAGTAACTGGCCTGTATACTTCAAAAATATCAAGGTTATAAATGATAAAATCTGAGGAACTTTTATAGATTAAAGGAAGCTGAAGGGACACGATAGCTAAATACAAAAGTTGGGTCTTCAAAATGATAACTAAAATTGGCCAGTCTTTCTTGAGATGATTACAGAAATAGTCAATACTAGAAATAAGAAAAAGGAACATGACTTCAGATTCTGCATATATTTGAAAGGTAAGAGATAGTGCCAACAACTTTATCTCTAATAACTTTAACATTTACATGAAATACCTAGGGAAAAAAATACCTAGAAAAAAACTTACTAAAACTCACTAAATGTTCAACAACAGCTGATTGGATAAATGTTTTACCATGTAGTCATATACTGGAATATTCCAATGAACTATGGACATACTCATTAATACGGATGAGCTTGTCAGAAACAGTGTTGAATAAAACAAGTTACAAAAGAGTAGGAACCAGCCACATAAGAATACAAATACGCATTAAAACAAAAACAAAACAGATGAAGCCACACAAATTGTGATACAAGCTGGCATACCTGTGTGACAAAACTTACAAAAGCAAGTGAATAATTTATCATAAATGTCTGCAAAATTGTTACCTCTGGATGGAAAAAGAAGTGATGTGGGGATATGTGGGGTCTTTCTAAGGTATATGACGACATGTTCTAATTCTTAACCTAGATATTTTTACTATGCTTTCTATTTTGTATGTGTTTTATATTCTCTTTTGTATATATGTGTCATAAAAATGGAGAAAAATCTTAAAGGTTATTGAAACTGTCTTAATTTAACTGAATCATATTACCTCTGTTTCTATAGTCATTTTGGAATTGGTTGAATAAAGCACTTAAAACACTCTTTGAAAAATCAAGTGACCACAGAAGACCCTCTGTGCCTGTAATCCAATCCAGGGACCCATTAGGTTTTAGTTGGTGGATTATTACTCATGTAGCATCATTTTACCAGTTTGATCGCCATGGAGTACCAGATGAAATGGTAAGATCTTATTCTTTTAAGTTTTCTTATGTTATCGATTAATACGTATTATTTAGACAAATTTGAAAGTAAGTGAGCAGATAAAACATCAGCTTATAATCCTTCAAAGATAAATTCTTTTTATTTATGTGTAATGTTTATGAAGATAATCTATAGACCTTTCTGTAAACATCTTGGAAAAATTATAAAGTTTATGTTTTTAATGTTTGATTAAAGAAAAGCAACTTGTAGGCTTGGTATCTAGTCCTGGCTGTACTACTAAATAATTGTGTGACCCTAAGTAAATTGTTATACTTAAACCTTTCTAGCAGTAGCCCTCTGTTCCCTCAACCAAAAATCATGGGATTGGATTGTTCCAAATATTGCATCTAGTTCTAAAATCCATAAGATTAGCAAAGAAATGTCTCCAGAAATGAATTACTTATTTCTGTGAATAATTTAATAAAAGTATTTCTTCAGAGTAACACTTCTTTAGAGAAGCTTTTTGAAAGAATATTTATTAAACAATGATGAAGTTTGCTTCTAATAGAAAGACAGATTTTAACTAGTATATTAATTTCTAGTTAGAAACATTTTTTACAATGTTACTTAAAAAGCTCTATGAATAAAACCAGCTAGTATATGTTTATTTGAAGCCCTATTTGTATATAATCTGTTCTATATTCAGAAATGAGTAATATTATAGTATTATATCAGCCGATCAGTTCCATGAAATAAACATCTATAATCATGAAGCCTATGTGTCTATATTGTCAAAATTGTTTTTTTTTTTATGGGATGATTTTCATACCTAGCTGATCGTCAGACTTACCTGTGAGTTTTTAAAAATCCAGATTTCTAGGTCTCAACTGTGGAGATCCTGATTTATCAATCTGATTTAGAGTTTGGAAATCCTTATTTTTAAAACATTCCATGGTTCTCATCCTCTATGAGGAACAGGAACCATTAATTTGTGAGACATGTTCCTTGATGGGCCTGATAGATTTTTTCTTGGAGTATTGGACAGACTCAGGTTTGAGAAATCATCCGTGGAATATGAGGGCCAGTTAGTATTAACATGGCATCTAGAAATGGAAAGGGCCTCAAGAAGTCTTCTAAATGATCCCTCTAATAATAAAAGGCCCTTTAGGAGATCACAAGATAAGATGAAATAAGTCAAATTGTTCTGAGAAGTTCATATGCAGCTCAAAATCAATGTATTTAAGTATTTTACCAATTTATTGAGAGAAGTCAGTAGAATGAATTTCTCACAGAGAATTATGTATCCTTTGTTTCTGTCCATCATTATTTACCATGCTACATTTTAGCAATATCCGTTATTACTATAGTAGCCCTTTTATTAAGTTTTTTTGTAGAGTTTATATGCTAATGTTTCACATCTTTTAATTATTAGAATATTAGAACAACATTAAAGGAACTAAAAAAATTTACCTGTAATTCTAAAATGCTTAACATAAGCATTTTCATTTCTCTTCTAACCTTAATTCCTCCAAGTACGTATTTCTTATTTTAATCAATGTATATAAATATGGTAATTAGTTAAGCACTTTTGAGTTCCTATTGTGTGTTATCAGATGCCTATGAGAGAATACATGTTAAACAGATTATACTGCCTCTTGCTTTAGGGAACAGGATTTTAGGTTATTCTTGTTGGAACTTCATTGACACTTGACTGAGTGGCATATTTCAATATTGGTTGATATTAGGCCCTAGATACTCTCAGTAGATGGTAGGTAATCTAGCCATGTTAGTATGTTTGTGTGTGTGTGTCATTACTATTACTATAGTAAAGTTAAATCGCACTGGTACAACTACCCATAGTTGCATTGCTGAAATCACTATTCTGTTCTATACAGAAAACTCCAGAGGAGATTATTGTTTTTATTACCTCTTAATCAAGATAGTAAATGAATTATTTTTGTTTAAAATAGCCTAACCTGTGTTTTTTAAATTTTTCAGGAGCTTTTGTGTAATTTTCTTTTGCCAAAATACTTTTTTAAAAAAAAATCTTATACTTTTAAATTATGTAGAATGTTTTAAAAGAGCCATGACACTTGAAAATGAACCTTTCATATGATAAAAATAAGGATGTCTAATATATATGTGTATATGTACATTTAAAATAAACCTTGCCTTTATATATGAGTCCTCAAAGAGTGGAAAATATTTCTGGATTTATTAAAGGCTTTTAAAGAAAAACTCAAGCTCTCTAGTTAGTAGTTTTTATTAAAGGTAAAATGTATTATATGTTGTATTTGCAATATATTTAATAATCTCACAGTGACTTACAATAATTAATCACAGTGAAGTGTTATGAAGAAGGTAAGAGGGTAATATATCCATTTTATAGGTAAAGAAATTGAGGGGCACAGTGGCTAAATATTACCCTGTTTTATCCCATAGATAAGCTTGCTATTGGTATTCTCCTAAGGATTGCCTCTTACAAATAGGTCTTTGGTAGGGTAAGGTAACCATGTGTTCTAGTTGCCAGGACAGTCCCTGTTTATGCCTATTATCCACTCATCCTATCTGGTTAATTTTTCCTTTTACTCTCAAAAGTATCTCAGTTTGGTTGAAAAATCAGATAGTCATTCTAATCTATGAACGTAAAGGCATCTTGGCTCATTCTTTTAGAAAGATTATATAGGATGTTAATTTGAGTCTGGTATATATTTAGATCGGAACTTTGAAAATTGCCTAAATTCTTTTTCTGCTCCTTATGATATATTAGCATAACTAACTAAGGTAGAGGAAATGGTTATGCAGTCTAGTGTGAGAGATGATACGAAGTAATAATGGCTAGTGATAGGTTCTTCACTAGAGAAATATCTCTAATCTTATGACGACGTGGAGATGTTTCAGTTTTTAAATGTGAACTGCCTTGCCCTGAAAGTTACTGTGAAATCTTTCCACTTTAAATAGGTTTCAGATATAGTTAATTATTTTTTTATTTTAAAAGTTTTTGAAACTGGAAGTTTTGTATAGTGGATTTAAATCACAAATATAGCCAATTTCTTAGTATAGGCCTATAAGAAAAATTTGGTATCTCACTTCTTATGTTAGAGGCTTTAGATTTTTATGCATTTCTGTTTAATGCCTTTCTCTCAACCTAGATGAGAATGTGTTATTCTTTCACAATGTCAGTCATCAATTTTAAAACCACATACAATTTAAAGAGGAAAATTACTTTTGGGCATTGCAGGGGTCAGTTTTAACAGTGCTTTCCCTGCCCAGAACATAGTGCAGTCAGTCAGCCTCGCTGATGCTCATCTTTGAGAAGTCTGAAATAGTAACCAGATAAAGGTGTGAAATGTAACCTTAACACGAGAGTTGCACCAGGCTACCCAGTCTGCTGGAAGTGGGGTGTAGAGGATCTATTTTATATTTCTGGTGGAGATACAACCTATACTAAAGCTTAAATGGGTATCTTAGTTTTAATGGTGGGATAAAAAATATAAAATGTAGCCCCAAATTGATGACTTCTTACCTCCTTTCTTTCAGCAGAATTAACTTGGTATGTAGAAAAGAGGTTACAATGGTGTAATTTGGTATGTAGAAAAAAATGCTGTAGCTGCACAAGGTTAAATGGTTTTGTGAAAGAAGAATCTGTGCTTCTGATACATATTCTTACATTTGATTTGGGCATGATAGAGTTGCCATTTTTTCCTTTGAATTATGATTTTTGTTTTAGATTATAGCCACAATACTGATCCATATAGTTGAAATTATTTAGGTGAGAATTACACTATTTTTCTGTAATTCTTATAATTCAAATGCCTTGCTAGAAGAGAGCAATTGAAATATACTCATTAACACTGTCCATTTGTAAAGCTAAAACTTAAATTACTTCAATCCTATCATGTTTCTCCTTATTTGCCACTAGTAGTGACATTTTCTTAAAAAAGAATGATATGAAAATGAATAGCTTGGTCCAGGCATGGTGGCTCACACCTGTAATTCTAGCACTCTGGGAGGCCAAGGCAGGAGGATCGCTTGAGGTCAGAAGTTCGAGACCAGCCTGAACAAGAGCAAGACCCCGTCTCTACTAAAAAATAGAAAGAAATTAATTGGCCAACTAAAAATATGTAGAAAAAAATAAGCCAGGCATGGTGGCACATGCCTGTAGCCCCAGCTACTTGGGAAGCTGAGGCAGAAGGATTGCTTGAGCCCAGAAGTTTGAGGTTGCTGTGAGCTAGGCTGACGCCACGGCACTGTAGCCCGGGCAACAGAGCCAGATTCTGTCTCAAAAATAAAAAAATAAAATAAAATAAAAATGAATTGCTGAAATCTGGGGGAAAGCCTACTAAGGAAAAAAAATTATTTACTAGTACATATTAGTAGAAGGGATACTGGCTTCAGACCAACTTGGATTTGAATCTATTCTCTGACTTGTACATATATGATCTTTTATGTTTTCTGTGAAATGGGAAACATTTTTTTGTAGAAGTAATATGTAAAGGGCCTAACATAATGTACATATAGTATTGATAAAACAAAATGATTTTTTTGATGGGAGGGGAATTTTAGGGCCAACTGCAGGTTAGCGACTGCCTTCACTTCTGACACCAATTGCAAGCTGGAGGATTCCCAAAACTATCTTCGGGTTTGATAATTTATTAGGACACATAGAACTCACTGAAAACCATTATACTTTGGTTATGGTTTCTTACAGGGAAAGAATATAGATTAAAATTAGCCAAGGGACAAAGCACATAGGCTAGAGTCTAGAAGTACCAAATGTGGATCTTCTGTTAATTCTTTTCCCATGGAGTCAGGATATGTTAATCTCCTGGCATCATTGTGTGGCCGTATACAGGGAGTGTTGCAAACCAGAGGTGCTCACCCAATCCTCAGTGTCCATAGTTTTTGTTGTATCTTCATTATGTGGGCATGAACTGTTGATTACCCACATGACTGATCTCAGTCTCCAGGTCAACTGACCCAAAGTGTCCAGCCTAAGTCACATTGTTGGTCTTTTGAGCATGACAAGACCCTGCGCTAAGACTACATAGGTGTGACCAATCTTTGCTCTCTAACATTGTTAGATTATTCAGTGTGACCACAGGCTCCCAAGCAAACAAGCATGCTCCTATCAGGCCCAGAGATTACCTCCCAAGAAACTAAGGGCAAAGGCCAGATCTCTTTAGGCAAGGCTACATTCTTTACTCTGCATTCTCTCTTGGTAAATGTTTTTTGCATTCACTTCATTTATATAAATGTATTTCAAAATAATCAATAATTCTTTTACTAAAAGTAAGTCATTAGTAATCTATTGCTATGTAACAAAAATGTAGCAGCTTAAGACAAAAATTTATTATCTCATACTCTTAGTTTCTGAGAGTTAGGCATACAGGTCAGCTTTGCTGGGTGGTCTGGCCTAGGGTCTCATGAGGTTACAGTCAAGCTGTTAGCCAGGGTTTCAGTCTCTGAATACTTAACTGAGGCTGGAGGATTTGCTTTCAATCTTATGTTGGCAGAATGCTTCAGTTACCTATCATATGGGCTATTCTCAATATGGCTTTCCCCAGATCAAGTCAACAGAAGAGAGTGTTGTCAAGATGAAACCCTCAGTGTCTTGTAACTTAATCTTAGACGTGACTTACTGTCACTCATTGGCATTGGTAGTCTATCAGTGACAGACCAACCCTGGTACACAGTGGGGAAGGATTACATAAAGCATTGAATATCAGGCGAAAAGTGCCGTGTTAGAGACTAACAACCACAGCCACTAAGTATTATTATTAAGGAGATACTTATTTAGTGATTTGGTACAGTTAGCATCTTACATAAACAGTGCCCAGCCATTTAAAATCATGAAAATATTGAATATGCTTTAACCCTTTATTGGTCATTTGAGTTCATCCTTATGAACATCATATTCATTATAACAGGAATAATAGGGTATGATGAGGGCATTTGCCTGTACTTTTCAAGGCCTCTGGTTTTGCTTTTTGAGGTATTATGATTACTTTTTACACTTTTTTTTATATTAAAAACTAGTCATTACTTGCTTCCTCTTGCACGTGCTTTGCTTCTGGGTTGTGGCCAGTATTCACATATCATATCCAGACCTTTAAGAACTGAGTATTAAGTGAACCGAGTATCTTGTAAGAATATATTCCAGTCTTTCCTGTTGGAAAAATGGAATTGTTTTTAGTGCCTAGCCTTTGTGAAAGTTCTTTTTAGCTTTCTTCCTTACTGTGGAGAGTTTTCTAGACAGTTGAGGTTGCCAGATAGTTGGCCATTGGCTAAATGAGGTAGCATTGTGCAAAGTTTTAAATTTTCTGTATAAGATTTTTAGTTACTTTTATTTACCAAAGTAGATGGTCTCAGGGCTGTTATGCATAAGATGAAGGAAAAAATCTCTAGTGAGTAAAGTGGAGAATAGGGAAGAATACTTAGCATAAAAAACTCCAAAAAATACATTTAGATATATAAAGGTTTTTTTATATTAAGTTATATATGACAGCAGAAATTAAATATTTATTAAAATATAATCTTATAGAAGCACCAGTGTTTAGTACAACTTCTCTGATAAGTTTATATTGAATTGGAATAGTCGTAAATTTTTTTCCATTAAGTCATCAATTAACTCTTTGACAAAGTAATATTAGAAAATCAAGAAACTTCAGTGTTGCTTGATGATAAAGAAAATATACTTCACACTTAATTTGCTATACAGTAGCTTTAAATATATTCATAATCAAGAGCAATAATTTTGATGCAACCATATTTTCTGCCTTTCTAGAGACAAATGGAATCAAATTGGAACTTTGTAGAAGAACTGCTAAAAAAGTCCATCAGTATTCAGGTATGCAATTAAAGTGAGACAGTTTGTGGACTTTGCTAAATTTTTATGTTATGGATTTTATTTATGAAACCAAGTAAATTAAAATAATTTAAGTAACAAACTTATTAAAAACTTGTTAAAAAACTTATTAAAAAATTGTTCTTTGAAGGGTCAACTCACAGTAGTTCCTTTTAGTGACTATCCATTAACGATTTTTATTTTTAACACTGAGCTGTCAGTTAAAGGACAAAGATAATTATCCTAGTTGGTGTCTTTGACAAAATGTATTCAATATAAATAGTAGAGGCTTGAGAGCTATAAGCCATTCCTTGACTGTATGATATCAAACTAGGAGACATGATGAGGGAGATAGTCAGTGGCACTGGAAATTCAGCTATATCCTCATCACAGCAGGAAGGTGACTTGCCTTGCTGGGCAATTTGTCTTACAGGCTTGAATCATATTCTAACTGATAAGGTCCTAGTTTCTGAGCACTCATTTTATATGTTATCATTTTTCTTTCTGCAGAGCTGTTAATGTAGTGCTTCATGGCCCAGAGGTCAGACTTGACCTCCTTTTAAAATAGTTTTAAATATACTATTCATCACATCTTTAAATATGTGGTATTATAGCCCTGTAAAGTTTTGCAATGTGAGTTATCATTTGTGTAAGAGTCTACAGAAAATTATAGCAAAGAATATTTCTTAATTTGAGAAATAAGTACTTTTTTGTTAAGAAATAAAAATTTGAAGAGGAATAAATACCTATTATTTGCATTAACTCTGACTTTTTCAGGGAAACATGAATACATTAGTTATAATACGAATCTTCTAATTATGAACTAAGAATTCTAGCTTAGAATGCCAACGAATTCTGTGTGTGTAAATTGTACCCGAAGCAAAAGCTCTACTATCCTTTTATAATCTTTCCTACAACCACTGTAAAAGTTTTTGTTTATGTATATTTTTTTGTCCAGTATCATTTTAATTGGTCTTCTTCTTTTTGAGAACTATTGATTTAGTAACTCAAAAAGTTTCTATATATACTTATTTCAAGAATGTAGAGAATCACTAAAAAGTGATTGTGAAATAAGACATATTTTACAGTGGTTGTTGTCATTTGCATCAGTTATTAATCCAGTCTTAATGCCGTAGCATAGTGGTTAAAACCACAAAGAATTTCAGTAAAGTCTGGATAATGTTTTTTTTTTTTTTTCCTGTTGACAGTTTCTGCATCTGGAGTTTTAATTTCAAAATTAAGTTGTAACTGCTTGTGTCCTTTAAATTTCCTTCTTCTAGACCTCTGTTTCTGTTGTATATAATAATTTTTAAACTTCCAGTTCTAACAGTGTATGAATTTATGGTTGTGTTCAGCTAAATTTTAAGTTACAGAGTATTTCTTAGAAGAATCTAAAGGTTTGTATGGATAAATATATATTAATATATATCTCCATCCTGGTCAGGGACAACAGAAGGGAAAATTTATCATCATCTCTATTACGTAGAAAAGTTTGTTTTTTGACCAAGAGATTGAAAACCTTTCAACACTTTTAGTTTCTTGAAAATCATTACTTTTTTTACCTTTGGATTTTGACTTCCTATAATTTTGATTTTAAATGAAATAAACTCATTTTTTGAGAGAAGACTTTGTTTAGTTGGAATGTCTTACTCATATTGTGAGAAAGCTTATTCTGACACTGCATAGTATACTTTTACAATATAGCTAGTATTTTAGTGGTGGTAGTTAAAGCTGCTTTGAAGATGAAGTAGTAATTCTTGGAAGCCAGTAGGGTGACCAACCATCCCAGTTTGCCTGGCCTAGGGTTTCCATGCTAAACCAGGACAGCTGAGAGAAAATTGACATGAGTCAGTCACCCTAGAAGTAGGAGTAGTACAATTAATCTAAGAACATTCTCTCTGAATTTAGTTCTAGCATAAAGTCAAAGTAATATCTTTCCTATGGGAGAAGAGGTCATTATAATATTTAGGAAGAAGTACTACCCTGGTTCTCTTGGATATTCTTTCAGTTTTATTGTTCCTTGATTATATAAATTATATGGTATAAATAGTACATGACTACTTGCTGGAGTTCCAGTTCCAATTTTATGGATACAGTAGGTGGTCATAAACAATAAATAGTATATTTGAATAAAGCTACTAATTTGATTATATCTGTTTTCCCCTATTGGGGTAAATTAAAATCTGATTATGCTCATGTACATTGACTTGATCTTCAGTGGTGATAAAAGAGTTCATTTGCTATATTAAAAAAAAAAAAACCTACAACAGTCTTCATATAAAGTTGGTAGAAACTTCACTATAGTTTTAATTAAGCAAATAATGTTTCAAATCTTTTCTTCTAGCCAGAAAGTATCTTCCAGAAATAGACATGGAGCTGTAGTTTAGTAAAGAAAGCATATATCATTTAATTTTACTTATATAGGTGCAATTATATAGTTATGGGCTTAAAAAAGTTTTTTAGAGATAATCTTACTTAATATTTGTGACTATTAATTATAAACATTTGTTCTATCTTTAGAACAGCATTATTATTTTCATATGAAAAGAAGTTTTTAGTTTTATTTTAGCCTTCCTATTTCCTTCCTTCCTCCCTCCCTTCCTCCCGCCCCTCCTTCCCTCCTTCCTTCCCCTGCTTTTTAAAGGCCTCATTATTTTCTGAGGTTATAGAAATAATTTTCTAGTTTTATAAAGGTCATGGAAGGGTATTTAAAAAATAAGCCTAAAAAAAGACTTTATTTTGATTTGTAAAATATACTTTAATTTGGAGAGTCCAAGGCCAGAAACAACTCAGAATGTGATTAGATCTGAATAATGTAGAACAATAATCTTCTAATTACTAATTAAAAAGTGTAGTGTTTCTTGAGCAGAAGGTTCTTGGCTGGGATATTGAAGTCCAACTCTATTTATTCAGTCCTAAAATAACAGTTATCATTTGGCTTGCAAATAAATTTTATTCTTCTCATGGTTTCTGATAGGTAGGTTAGTTATGCGTAAAGAAATGAACCAGTTAAATTGTATATATTATAACCAGTTGTTAAATTGCCATCTCTATATAATAACTAAGCTAAAGGAGTAAATGTTTTTATTATTAGTTTAATAAAAGATTTGACTTATGCAATATGCCCAAATTTAATATGCCTACATTTGATCTTTTAAAATAAAGATAAGAAGACATTCTTTAAAAAAGGACTAATGCAGAGATTAACAGTAAGCATATTCATTTAATATAATTTGATGGAATATGCATTAAATAGCCCATTCTCTCTCAGGCACGTGCTCTCTCTCTCACACACACATGCGTGCACACACACACATAGCTGAAATGAGATACCCTGAGAGTCCATAAGAGCTTCTGAAAAATTCAGGAGATGAGTAGCACTCCTTGAGCCAGGCAGGTTTAAGGCTGTGTGGAAAAGGGGCTCACAGGCCTTCTGGCTTATTAAACAATCTTTAATCAGAGGGCATGGATTTATATGTTTTTAATCAAATCTCTGTGATTAGGTAGAGTTTGAGCTTAAAACTCACAAAATTGAAATGCATCAGCTTGGGGAACAATACTATGAACCTGTTGCTTTTGCTGTTTGATCATCAAAAGAATCAGCATGGTCTAAAACAGTACGTTTCTTTCCTGCATGTAACAAAATGATATGTGCAAGCACCATACTTAACACTTAATGTCCATTCTTTCACTTAATGATGTCACAATCTTACATAGTGATAATATTCTAGTTTCCATCTTACACTTTATGAGGCTGAGTCCCAGAGAGGTTGATGAACTTGTCTAGGTTCACACAGTTAGCTTAGGTAGTAACAGCCAGGATTTGAACCTTCATGTATGTTTGATTCCACTATGTAATACCTCAAAGCATTTAAATTTCTAAGATTCTTAATAAAACTACTTACCTTCAGTATTTCTATTTTAACATTTCTTTGCTATTATGTGTTTGTCTAGTAATGCATTTTCGTTTCTAGACCTGTTTTGGTCATACTTGTGGACAGCATCTCCATTTTCCATAGTGTTTTTGTTGTTTTCTTCTCCAGTAAGTGTGATGGGAAGATGTAAGAAATTAATGTACTAAAGTGTTCTCAGATATTCCTTCCCACTATATCTCCCACTCTATCTTTTTTATTATGAATTTGAGGTAGGATATTTGCTGTCTGCCTACTCCTGACTGCTGTGTATTTTTGCTTTAGCTATCTAGACTTAAAGGTTAGACAAGTCCTTTTTCTCCTAATTCAATTGATATACATATACACACCTTTAAAAGTGAATTTTTAAGAAAAACATTAAAGTGGTTCAAAATAAAGCAATAGTTGAATATATAGAACATGAAAATGTAGAATATATAACAAATGCTATCTGTAATTGACTACAGACTAAAAACCATGTATTTTCTAAGTCATACTCAACTGATAGGATAACCTATCCTGCCAGAACTCTGGAGAATGGTATTTTTTAAGCCATTTCTTTCCTTTTTAATTTGTAGCCACTAGGAGAGAAATGAGGGGAAATTCACTTCCTTTCCTTCAAAAAAATAAAGGAAAATAATTTCCTCACGATTGGGTACAGTGCAAAGAGCATGGGTTCTTGCCTCACAAAGACTTTGATTCAAATCTTGGTCTGGCTGGGCACGGTGGCTCACACCTGTAATCCTAGCACTCTGGGAGGCCGAGGTGGGTGGATAGCTGAAGGTCAGGAGTTCAAGACCAGCCTGAGCAAGAGCGAGACCCCGTCTCTACTATAAATAGAAAGAAATTAATTGGACAACTAAAAATATATGTAAAAATTAGCCGGGCATGGTGGCACATGCCTGTAGTCCCAGCTACTCGGGAGGCTGAGGCAGAAGGATTGCTTGAGCCCAGGAGTTTGAGGTTGC
>CAUYRT010024312.1:0-14539 GCA_963574885.1 Lepilemur ruficaudatus | reverse complement strand
ACACTGTCTCTAAAAAAATATATATATATATATATATATATATATATATATATATATATATATATATATATATAAAGAAATTAGCCGGGCATGGTAGGGCTTGCCTGTAATCCCAGCTACTCAGGAGGCTGAGGCAAGAGGATCACTTGAGCCCAGGAGTTTCAGGTTGTTGTGATCTATGCTGATAGCTATGTCATGGCACTCTAGACCGGGTGACAGAGTGAGACTGTCTAAAAAAAAAAAAATGAATATCATTCACAATAGCTACAAAGAGAGTAAAATATCTTAGAATGTACTTAACCAAAGAGGTGAAAGATCTCTACAATAATTTTAAATGTGCGTTAGTTATATATATTCCTCTTTTACTTTGAGGCACCTTTATATACTTAGAAAGCTGTGAAGAATTAAAATAGTGACTTTAATTCACCTTTGAAAATAAAAGATTTTTAATTTTAAATGATTCATTTTATCAGGAGATTTGAATATATTATTTTTAAAACTATAGAGCCAAAGATTTAGCTTATTCAAAATTTGGAACCTGATTGTCAGATAAACTAATTGGCAAAGATAGTTTTCATTGTCAAACCAATTAGACTTATTGCATCAGAAAAAGTTTGACTTCATTTTTTCCAGTTCAAGTAAGTGTATTATTACCATCTTTGTGAGTGCATCTCAGTTTTGAATTTTAAATCTAAGATGGATAATGCATAAAGCATTACCTTGGGTTTATCACCTTTCTGAAATAAAGCGCCATTGCCTTCCATATTTCTTAACAATGTTCTCTTTCTTTTGCTTTCATTAAATACCACTGATCAATAGTTTCTTTGAAAATACTTGGGTTGTGGTGGTAAAGAGTTTGTAAAACACATTTTTTCACACCTCCTCATAACACAGTATATCTGAATTCAGAACATCCCAAGATAAGTCCAAACACCACATTTCTACTACCATTCTTTGTTTAAAGAAGTTTTACTGATGTTCTAAATTTTCTCTTTGCTTAGCACCTGGGAGGCTGTTAATATAACCTAAGGCAAAGAAGGAAGAATCAAGATGGGTGAGTTTGATGCCTTTCTTTTGTAATGTAGGAGAAGGACAATTTTGAAGTGAACAGGTGAAAGCATAACCTGCATGAGTGCTAGACTAGAGGTGTGTTCAGACAGGTCAATTTTAGAAAGAGGTATAGGATCTGAGCACTAATATTCTTAGATGTAGCCATCTGTCTGGACCACTTGGAAATTCTTTGTGTACCCCCCATCGGCAGGTACCTCACGTTAAAGACCACTGATTTGTCAGACATTCACTGAATGCTGCTGTGTTTAAATCAGTAGGTTAAGCAGTGGGTTGTGGGAGGTTGGAGATTGTTCTAAGTTGCAGTCTCTGTCCTCTCTGAGCTTACACTGTACATTCCAAGGGACTGAAATCAAGGTGAAATTAATGTTCAGTTTGGGCTAAAAGTGAAAACAGCCTTCTTTCGGATTCCAAAATACAGCACCAATACCATGTTGTACAGTGATTTTGTTTGTTTACTTGTTTTATGTTCTTTTATGACAATATGGATGATGGCACATCGGTATTTAGTTCTGGTACAGAGTGCAGAGGCATCATTTCATATATTCAAAATTATAAAATCTGACAATATTCTCCTTCTCTGTGGTACTTCACCAATTATTTCTTTTTATTCCACAATAAATTTTTAAATCAGCTTTATTGAGATATAATTAAACATAAAATGCACATATTTAGTATATACAATTTGATGAGTTTGGGCATATGCATATACCCATGAAATCACCACCACAATCAAGGTAATAGATATGTCCATCATTTCCTAAAGTTTCCTTGTGCCTCTTCAATTTTTTTTGTTTATTTTTTTTGTTATTGTTGTAAGAACTCTTAACATAAGATCTTAAGAAATGTTGAGGTATATGATACAGTATTGTTAACAACAGGCCCTATGTTGTACAGCAGATTTCTAGAACTTATTTATTTTACATAATTGAAACTTTATATCCATTACACAACTTCCCATTTTCCCATCCCCTCAGCCCCTGACAGCTCCACTACTTAATTATTTTACCCAAAAAAAAAGAGACAGTTTTACTCTGGAACAGAGGTCACCTGAGTACAGCAGCAAAGGTATGCTGTATACTTCCTATTTGTAGGGCCCTTTGCCAAGTACTGGGTCGCCTGAAGGGTGGAAGGCTTGGAAACTAGCATATGGCAAATGCTACCTGAGTAGCACACACAATTTTTGTAGACTTTCTGATCTTTGAAGCCTAAGGCCATCAAGGACGCCTTCTACAAGGAGGTGAAAATTAAGCGAAGAAAACACATAATTTAGGTAAGAAAAGAAATCTTAGGAAATCACTATAGGAAAAATACCCTCTTTATGCCTGTGTGATTCAATCCTCTTGAAGTATAGAAACTCAAGAAGAGAAAGAACAGCTTGCAGATACCCAAAAACAGTTGGACCAGGGGAATTGGTGCAGGTTTGGATGTTGACTCTATTAAATTACAACTTGTGAATCAACACTTACTTTATCTTTAATTAACTTGAGAAGTCGTAAATTTGCCAGATAATCTTCATTTTCTACAGATGTTAAGGCCATATTTGGCCTTTATTTTCTTTGTCTCATTTGAAGGCATTTATAATTACCCCTGTCAAATATTTGGAGAGTCACTAAAAATATTTACTTATGTACAAAAAGAATGCTGATGAATACTAATGGAAACAATGAAGAAAATCTTCAAATCTTTTATACTTATCTTTGAAGTCTTTGACATAGGTCATGAATATACCTGGGGGGGTTGACTTTCTAGGTGATAAAATATTCATATCATGGAAACAAATATTCCCTCTCAGTGCCCACAACAAGGAGATATTTCTGGATCTGAAATGTGTGACGTTCTCAATAAAGTAGGGGTTACTAATAGTATTTTCTATTTATTTAGTATCCCTTAGGTTCCTGATAGTATAATACATGCTTGTATGTTAGTTTCCAGAGAGTATTATACATGCTTGTATGTATGTGATTCATTTAATCATCCAAAGACACTTTTTTCATTTATTATAGCCATAGGTTGGTACAAAAGTAATTGTGGTTTTGAACTGTGAATTTTAAATCATTATAACTATATTCACACACACCTTTATTAATCAAAAGTCAAACCATTACAATCAACACATTTTTGCCAACAATAAATAAGTTTTTTTTTTTTTTTTATTACTGTAGTATAAAAATCCATGCTTCAGGATTCAATGAACTCTTGGAAAGCATATTCTGCATCCCGCTGGTTGTGGAAGCATTTTCCCTGCAAAAAGTTGTTGAGATGTTTGAAGAAGTGGCAGTTCATTGGAGAGAGCTCAGGTGAATATGGCGAATGGGGCAAAACTTCATAGCCCAGTTGATTCAAATTTTGAAGAGTTGATTGTGGAACATGTGCTCCAGTGTTGTCATGGAGAAAATTAGGCCCTTTCTGTTGAACAATGCTGGCTGCAGGCATTGCAGTTTTCAGTGTGTCTCATTGATTTGCTGAGCTTACTTCTCAGATGTAATGGTTTCACTGGGATTCAGAAAGCTGCCATGGATCAGACTGGCAACAAATCACCAAACAGTGACTATGACCTTTTCTTGGTGTAAGTTTGGCTTTGGAGCTTTTTCTTGGTCCAACTACTGAGCTGGTTGTCGCAAATCCACTTTTCATCACGCGTCACAATCAGATCGGAAAATGATTCATTGTTGTTGCGTACAACAAGAGAAGATGCCACTTCAAAATGAGGATTTTTTAAAATTTTCAGTCAGCTCATGAGGCACCCACTTATCAAGCTTTTTCTCCTTCCCAATTTGCTTCAAATGCCAAACCACTGTAGAATGGACGACGTTGAGTTCTTTGGCAACTTCTCTAGTTGTAAGAGGATTGGCTTTGATGATGGCTATCAATTAGTCATTGTCAACTTGTGATGGTCAGCTGCTGTGCTCCTCATCTGCAAGGCTCTTATCTCCTTTGCAAAAGCGCTTGAATCACCACTGCACTGTATGTTCATTAGCAGTTCCTGGGCCAAATGCATTGTTGATGTTGTGAGTTGTGTCTACTGCTTTATGCCCCATTTCAAACTCAAATAATAAAATCACTCAAATTTGCTTTTTGTCTGACATTTCCATAGTCTAAAGTAAATATAAAATAAACACCAAGTGATAAGTCATTAGCAAAAACCCATACAGTGAGAAATGTGCATTAAAAATTTTATAACAGAACCACATTTATTTAACAATATATTGCAATATCAAAAGGCAAATTTCAACAATCCTAAAACCGCAATTACTTTTGCACCAACCTATCTTTGTTTTATTAATGAAGAAACTGAAGTTTTGACAACCTAAATAACTTTGTGCAAGGCTACTCAGGAGGTCAGTGGTAATGTAAGCTTACAAACACATTTTAAGTCTTCAAAATCTGTGCTGCTTCCATTAGACATTGTCAGAAACAGACGACTGGCATTGACAACGCATTTACCTTTGGTAAAGTTTGGTTGCTCCTCATGAAAGACCACTGTGAATAGTTCCTATGGGCTCTTTTTTGATTAGACTTTAAAAGAAAAAGAAATGTAAAAGGACCCCCAGGAATAGCAACATCTCTTCCAGTTTACAGTTTGGAAGAATAGCTAAAAATCAAAGATTACTTCCTAGGCAAAACAAGACAAAGGTAGGATCTCATGTTTTCACCAATTTTGCAGCAAAGCAGAGTTATTTTAGTTGAAGACCAATAGCCTAGCCTCAATATGCTCAGAGATATAAGAGGAAGCAAAATAATATGATTGATGGCTCCATCTCTGGAGACAAATTGTGTTCGCTGCCTCAAATGGCCTTTTTTTTGGTATACTGAATTTTAATGCTATGAGTTGTTGGGCTGTGTTATGAAAAACCTTTTCCTTTTTTTACCCAAGTATTTCTCTGAGGATTTAGAAGGCTGCAAGACATGCAATTTGAGCAAATATGTGCTCAAATATATTTCCAACTGTTACAAATATATTTAACTAAATAGAAATGAGTTTACTTCCAAAATAATAATAAAAAAATTATCTCTAAATTTTATTATTACAGTTAATGTTTGAAATTACTTTGTGATAACCACAAGGAAAAGGATACTTTGAGAAGATATTTTTTCCTGCTACTCTGGATCCACAGTCTCTAACCAGTATTTTGATAAAGTAGCCAGGTATTAAGAGAATCATTTTTGTTATATTATTGGCTTTATGTTTGCTACTGAAAATTCTTTGCCAGTCAAAAAAAAAAAAAAAAAAAACACAAGTGGGATTCCTACCAAGTAAAAAGTCTAACTGAAATTGAACAATTTAAGTATGAAAAACTTCACAATCTATCCATGCAGTGCATTGCATTTTTTGGGGGTAGCTGTAATCATTAGTTGGCTCTTGGATTACATTTGCAGTCGGTATGGGCTACAGTGCATCATGCAAATGAATTCCCATGTGTTTTATACTATGCTTCTAGTAAGGGATCCCACAGAGTAGTCCAAAAGACTTGGTGGAACAAATCTCAATTCAGAGGTCACCAGTTCATGTAATACAATGGGCTTCAAAAAGTTCAGGGAAAATGGAATTAAAATAAAAATATAAATTGTATTTCTCAATATAAACTCCATCAAGTTCAAGACAATTTTGTGAGCAATGATACCATCCATTTAGTTCATCTTTATAGGCCCTGTAATTGAATCATGTCAATGTGGTCTATTATACATTATTAACTGAAGAAAAATTAGTGCCCTTTAAGGATTGTTTAAGATTAGGAAACAAAAAGAAGTCAGAAGAAGACCAATTTGGGCTATAAGGTAGATATGTAATGATTTCCCATTGAAGTTATGACAAAATTTCACATGTTTGATGAGAGGAGTGAGCAGGAACATTGTTGTGGTGGAGAAGGACTCCCTGCTGAAGCGTTTCTGGGTGTTTTCCCACTAAACTTTTGGCTTTCTCAAAACACTGTAACAATAAGTAGATGTAATTGTTCCTTGACCCCCCCCCAGAGAGTCAACAAGCAAATGCCTTGTGCATCCCCAAAAATTGTTGCCATGACTGTTGCTCTTGACTGGTTCGCTTTTGCTTTGATTGGAGCACTTCCACCTCTTGGCATCCATTGCTTTGATTGTGTTTTGTTTTCAGGGTTGTATTGGTAAAGCTATGTTTCATCTTCTATTACAATTCTTTGAAGAAATGCTTCAGGATCTCAATCCCACTTGTTTCAAATTTCCTTTGAAAGTTCTGCTCTTGTCTGCAACTGATCTGTGTGCAACAGTTTTGGCACCCATTCAGTGGAAAGTTTACTCAACTTTAATTTTCAGCAGAATCGTATAAGTTAAACCATTTGAGATGTCTATGCTGTTGACTATTGTTTCTGCTGTTAACTGTTGGTCCTCTTCAATTAGGGCACAAACAAGATTTTTTTTTTTTTTCCTGGCAAATTGATGTGGATGGTCTATTGATCTGGGCTTCAGCTTTCACATAGTCTTGTCCTTTCATTTATTTTTTCTTTTTCTTTTTTTTTTATTGCAGCATATTATGGGGGTACAACATTTTGTTTACATGCAATGGCTTTGCATCACCCAAGCCAGGACTACAAGTGTGCCCTTCCCCTATACAATGTGCTCCGCCTCCACTGGTAGTGAGTTTACTCACTGTCCACCCCACCCCCCTCCGTTCTTTCTTAAAATTAGTTATCCTTTTGTCGACTACCAATTTCTTTAGGGCATTGTCTCCATCAACTTTTCATAAAGCATCAATGATTTCACCATTCTTCTACCCAAGATTCACCATAAATTTGGTGTTTTTTCTTGCTTCAATTTTAGACGAATTCATATTGCTCTCATAGGGGCTCTTTTCAGACTGAAGTCCTATCCTTCTTAGTACCTCAAACTAGATATTGTTCAGACGTGTTATAACAAGTTAGTGCAAGTTTATTTTGGTGCAAAGTTTTTTTTTTTTTTTTGCAATCCTTGCATAGTTTTCTAACGGTATGCATTTTCCATGAAATTTTTGAAGACCACTTGTGTAAAAAATGCTGCCCAATTAACAATTTGAATGTATTTTGTGACAAAATATTTCTAAGTTTATAAAGAAATATAAATTTTCAGCCTAGAAAATAAAACTCATGACATAGTTCTGAATCTTTTACAATTGTCAAAGAAAAATTTCAGCTGGATAAGAAAACAAGTAGATACCACAACAGTGTTCCAGCTATAAAGCATCTAGATTTATTGCAATTTTAAAACAAGGGGCTGATTTTTTATTACTTTATTTCCTGTGTGATATATAATAAAATTTTCTTGCTCAGTTTCCAGTGATGCAACTGTTTAGCATACACCTCCAATGTTATGAATCATCACTAGTTTATGGAACTGTTAAAAATAATGGAAGACACCAAATTTAAGGATTATATGGTCTTTGGCAATGCTCATTGGTTGAGACATGGGTGAATTTTACAAATATTTTCTGTACCATTAACTTCCATTCAAGATTTTCCTAAAACAAAAGAAAGCCTTGCCAAATATTCAGTAATGCTGTGATTTACATTTTCTCACCGATATCATACTGTATCTCCTTGAGCCAAAACTGAAGCTCCAGGAAAGGGAAAGCCTAAGACTTAGCTAGAGACGTACAAAAATGTATATGGATATAGAAATTTTTTTATTATTATTTTATATTTTTTATTTTATTTATTTATTTATTTATTTATTTATTTTTTATTGGGGGAAAACTACAAAGCATTTACAGTATAATGTTTACAGTCACAATTTACAGTGAGCTGATTTCCCAAAATATATTACCACTCAAGTTGACTTACCTTGTTACATTTAAAAACCTACTCTGTCAAAGTAGTCCAGAGAGTACATACATAGTGCTCCAACTGTATCTACATACAACCAACACTCCATTTTAAGTGTACGATTAAATGATTTTCAGTGAATTTACCAAGGTGTACAGTTAATCACATGAATCGATTTTTGAGAAATTACTTTCCCCTATTGAGACCCCTAATTCTGCGCCCCAACTACTTTTCAAGCATATCCCACCCCTCCACAGTGACCCCCCCATGTCGCTCAGACTTGGGTCTACCCCCCACCCCCCAATTCTCCAGTGTTCACTCCCACCCTTTGAGCACCATAGTGTTAATCAGTCAATACCAATTTGATTAAGCCTTTTTTAAAAAAATCAATGTTGTATTTGCAGTGAGTCAATAAATACAAGATGTTCAGAATTTTTAATTCTAATCATATTGTACATATATCCTTTTAAATTATTCTTGAGTCTGGTGGCTTTAAGAATAAGCTGAGCATTGATTTCTTTTTATTCTATTGATTTCCCAGTCCATTTAAGTTTCTATTTATGAGGAATATAAATAATGGTGATATCATCCAATTGGGCATTGTGGTTCTCCATCTAAAAACTTTTCTTTTACATGTGTTATTGGAAAGATTGTTATTATGATATTGACAAAACATGCAGGGGAGCTAAATTTTGGTTTACTAAATGTCTTCATTTCAAGATGCAAGTGATCTGGGGAATGTTTAAAGTTCTATGGAAGTCTGTGTCTACATATAACAAATAAATGTACTGAAATTGCTCAATAAGCACAATTGCTCCATTTCTTTAATATTGGATATCATTTTCTGAAGATGAATGTTCATTAATTTGGCTCTCAGTCAGATTCTCACTTGATGTAGTATTATTTTGTGGCTGCCTCGCTATCTCCAAATAATTAGATTTAATCCCCAAAATGTATATTTAGGAATATTTGTTAAATTTGGACATATATATATCTGGCCTAAACCTGTCCTTTGAACCACTAATTGGGGCATGAACCTCTATGGAAACAGAAGAAGTAATAAAGCAATGATTCTCCAATCATAGAAAGCACTAGTTCATTCAAGGGACATAGTGCACAGCTGCTATTAAAGATGGCTTGCTAGGACAATGATTTGTAATGACAGTGCTGAGAAAGCAATTATGACAAAATATCCCCAACAGGCCGACATATTAGAATGGAGGGTGGTATACTTATTTGAAAGTTACAAGGAAATAGGCTCCCTCTTACATTGCCAAAGGAAATGTAAATCATTGCAAATATTGTTTTAGAGAGAATATGGCAAGATTTATTAAAATGTAAAAATGCACATAAGTGTTGACATCATTTCTACTGTTCATATCTATCACATGGACTTAAAGAAAATTGTACATATGTATATCTACATGTCTTCTTTGTAGTGACCCAAACTCAAACACAATACAACAAAACAAACAAACAAAACTGCCAAAGACATAAAATTAGGGAAATGAAATATACTATTATGCAGGCATTTAAAAAATCAGATCTTTAGCTATCAACTAAAAGGACAGTACTTGAAGTGTAATTTAGAGTGCAAGCTCAATTACAGGAGTGTCTTGCGAGTCTTCGGGATTTTATAGATATAAGATCATATCTCATATTGTCAGCAAAGAGTAATAGATTGACCTCTTCTTTCCCCAGTTGGATACCCTTGATTTTCTTCTCTTGTCTGATTGCTCTGACAAAAACTTCCAACACTATGTTGAATAGAAGAGGTCGTAGTGGGCAATCTTGTCTGGTTCCAGTTCTAAGCGGGAATGCTTTCAGTGTTTCCCCATTCAGTATGATGTTCGCTGGGGTTTGTCATATGCAGATTTTATAATTTTGAGGTAAGTCCCATCTATGCCAATTTTGTTAAGCATTCTTATCATAAAAAGGTGCTGAATTTTGTCAAATGCTTTTTATGCATCTATTGAGAGGATCATATCGTTTTTGTTTTTGCTTCTATTTATGTGGTGAATTACATTTGTAGATTTGCATATGTTGAGCCATCCTTGCATTTTTGGTGTGGCGCATACTTGGTCATGGTGGATTATTATTATTATTATTTTCATGTGGAGTTTAAGTTGATTTGCTAGGATTTTATTGAGAAATTTTGCATCTATATTCATAAAAGATATTGGTCTGTAGTCTTATTTTTGCTGTGTCCTTTCCTGGTTTTGGTGTCAAAGTGACATTGGTTTTATAGAATGAGTTGGGGAGGATTTCTTCCTTTTTGATATTATGGAATAATTTCTGCAGTATTGGAACCGGTTCTTCTTTGACAGTCTGGTAAAATGTGGGTGTGAAACTATCTGGTCTGGGACTATTTTTTGTTGGAAGATTTTTTATTGCTACTTGAATTTTGATACTTGATATTGGTCTGCTCAGGAATTCTAATTATTCCTGACTGAGCCTATGGAGACTGCATTTCCAAGAATTTGTTCATTTTCTCCACTTTTTCAAGTTTCTGTGCATAGAGATTTTTATAGTATTCAGAAATTATACTTTGTATTTCTATGGTATCACTTGTGATTTCTCCTTTTTCATTTCTGATTGAGCTTATTAGAGTCCTTTCTTTTCTGCTTGTGGTTAATCTAGTGAGAGGTTTGTCAATTTTGTTTCTCTTTTCAAAGAACCAACTTTTTGTTTCATTAATCTTCTATATAGTTCTTTTGTTATTGGTTTCATTTAGTTCTTCTCTGATCTTGGTTGTTTTTTTTCTTATGCTGGATTTGGATTTGATATCCTATTCTTTTTCTAGTTCCTTGACATGAATCATTAAGTTGGGGATTTGTGATCTTTCTGTCTTTTGTATCTAGACATTCAGGCATATAAATTTTCTTCTAAGGACTACTTTTAGTTGTATCCTGCAGATTTTGATGACTTGTGCCCCTTTTATCACTTAATTCAAAGAATATCTTGATTTCCAACTTAATGTCCTCCTTGACCTAGCTATCATTTAGCTGTAAGTTGTTTTGTTTCCATCAATTTTTATGTAGATGATTGTTTCTGTTGCAGTTGATTTCTAATTATATTCCACTGTGGTCTGAGAAGATACATAGTATAATTTCTATTTTTCAAAATTCGTTGAGACATGTTTTGTGGCCTAGGATGTGATCAATCTTAGGAAATGTTCCATGATCTGATTAAAAGGATGTATATTCTGTGGATTTGGGGTAGAATGCGTTATAAACGTCTTTTAGGCCCATTTGTTTTAGAATTCCATTTAAGTCCATTGTTTCCTTGTTTCTTTTCTGCTTAGAGGATCTGTTCTGTTTTGTCAGTGCGATGTTGAATTCCCTGGCTATTATGATGCTGCTGTTTCTCATCTTGTTTAGATCAAGTAGAATTTGCTCTATCAACGTGGGTACTCCTGTGTTAGATGCATAAATACTTAGAATTGTTATGTGTTCTTGTTAAATTTTTCCCGTTACCATTATATTGTGACCATGTTTGTCTGTCTTTATATTGTTGATTTGAAATTTATGTTATCTGATATGAGAATGGCTACAACAGCTTTCTTTTGGTATCCGTTTGCATGGAATGTTGTTTTTCATCCCTTCACCTTGAGTCCGAATATGTCCTTGTGTATTATATGTGTTTCTTGGGGACAGAAGATACTTTGCTTTTATCTTTTTTTATACATTTAGCCAGGCTATATCTATTGAGTTGGGAGTTTAAGCCATTCACCTTTATTGAAAGAATTGATAAGTGGGGTGGATTTCTGTCCTTCCTATTAAGTAGAACGTTATTGCTCTGTTTGGTCTCTTGAGCCACTGCGGTATTTGGGCTCTGACGTTTAGCTTTTGGGTAATTTTATACAGGTGGATGTTTATTGTGTTGATCTGTGTATAATGCAGTTCAGAGTACGTCTTGTAAGGCAGGTCTGGTCTGTACAAATTCCCTCAGTGTTTATTTGTTGGAGAAGGTTTTTTTTTTTTTCTCCCTCATATACAAAACTTAGTTTTGCAGGACACAAAATTCTAGGCTGGTCATTATTCTGTTTGAGAAGATTGAGAATGAGACCCAGTCCCTTCTGGCTTGAACAGTCTCAGTTGAGAAGTCTGCAATTAATCTGATAGGTTTTCCTTTATAAGTTACATGATTTCTTCACTTCACTACTCATGGGAGTGCTTCTTTCATGCTTACTTTGGCCCGTCTGGCGACTAGGTGTCATAGTGATAGCCTCTTTGCTATGAACCTTCTGGGAGTTCCTTGGGCTTCTTGTACATGGATATCTAGATTTGTAGCAAGGCCAGGGGTATTTTCCCCAATTATTCTTTTGAATGAATTTTCCAACCCTTGTATATTTTCTTCTTTGCCCTCAGGTATCCCTATGATTATTATGTTTGGCCAGTTTATATAATCACAGATTGATTATCTTCTTTGTTTGTTCTTGTTGTTTTTGTTGTTCTTCTTTCTCTTAGACTGACTTATTTAGCTCAAAGGTGCTATCTTCAAGCTCTGAGATTCCTTCTTCTGCCTGATCTAGCCTTTCTTAGGACTTTCTGCTGTGTTTTGTAATGTCATGAATGAATTTTTCCTTTCCAGAAGTTCTTTTTGGTTTTCCTTTAATAATATGATTTCTTTGGAGAACTTTTCATTCATTTCCTGCATTATTTTTGTGACTTATTTGTGTTGGGTTTCTATTGTCCCTTGTATTTCATTGAACTTCCTTATAGTCCATATTCAAAATTCTTCATCTGTCATTTTAATCAGCAAAGTTTCAGGTTTCAAAATCAATGTACACAAATCAGTAACATTCATGTATAACAACAACAGTCAAGCTGAGAATCAAATAAAACACTCAATATCTTTCACAATAGCAACAAAGAAAATAAAATACTTAAGAATATATTTCACTAAGGAGGTGAAAGACCAGTACAGGGAGAACTGGGAAACACTGAGGAAAGAAATTGCAGAATACATAAATAAATAGAAAAATATATCATGCTCATGGATTGGCAGAGTCAACATTGTTAAAATGCCTATGTTACCCAAAGTAATCTACAGATTCAATGCAATCCCCATTAAAATACCAACATCATTTTTCACAGATGTAAGCAAAATATTTCTACACTTTGTACAGAATGAGAAAAGAACCCGTAAAGCCAAAGCAACCATAAATAAAAAGAACAAATCAGGAAGTATCACTTTACCAGACTTCCAGCTATCCTACAAGGCTATAGTAACCAAAACAGCAAAGAACTGGCGAAAAAACAGAGACATAGACCTATGGATCCAAACAGAAAACCGAGGTATGAAGCTATCCTCATACTGCCATCTGATCTTTGACAAAGCAGACCAAAACATACACTAGGGAAAAGAATCTTTATTCAATAAATGGTTCTGGGAATATTGGATAGCCCCACATAGAAGATTGAAACAGGATCTGCCCCTCACACCAGTGTCAAAAATTAATTCATGATGAATAACATACTTAAACCTAAGACATGAAACTACAAGAATTCTAAAAACAATGTTTGAAAAACTCTGATAGATATAAGCCTGCGCAAAGAATTTATGAAGAAGACCACAAACACACACACACACACACACACACACAAAAAAAGTTTTTAAACTTTTAAAAACCACAAAACAAAAAAAGTTAATAAATGGGACTCGATTAAAATAAAAAGTTTCTGTAAAGCCAAGAACACAATCATTAGAGTTAATGGGCAACCTACAGAATGGGAGAAAATAATTGCCTGCTATATATCCGATAAAGGTTTGATAACCAGAATCTACAAAGAACTCAAACAAATCAGCAAGTAAATATCAAACAACTCCATATATAAGTAGGCAAAAGACATGAACCAAACTTTTTCAAAAGAAAATAGAGTAATGGCCAAGAAACATAAAAGAATGCTCAAAGTCTCTAAACATCATGGAAACGCAAATCAAAACCATATGGGATGTCCCATAACATCTGTAAAAATGTTTTTTATCAAAAAGATGTGTAAACAACCCAAGTACCCTTCAATCCAGGAGTGGATTAATAAAATGTGGTGTATGTACACAATGGAATACTTCCCAATTGCAAAAAACAATGGTGATCTAGCACTTCTTATATTATCCTGGATAGAGCTTGAGAACATCCTCTGAAGTGAGGTATCACAAGAATGGAAGAATAAAACACTTAAACAAACAAATATGACCACCTTCATACAGGAGGAAGTGAGAAGTGGCATAGGAATGGCTTAAATCCAGTTAAGAAAAGGTCATGGAAAATAATAATTATAGTAGCTAACATTTTTATGGCTTCTACCATGTATCAAGAACTTCTTTAAATACTTTGCACATATGAACATATTTAACCCTGAAAACAGCATTATAAAGTAAATTTTATTATTGTCCCCTTTGCCAATGAGAAAAATGAGTCACAGAAGGTTCAAACGACTTCTTCGTGGTGACAGAGATTCGTGGTAACAGAGTTTACAGGAAGCAGTGCAGCCAGGATTTGTACCCAGAGAGCCTCACTCAGGACACTGCCTTCTCAAACTCCATGTCTTACTATCTTTTATCAAGTGAAAGGGAATTTCAACAAACTATTTAACTGACATTAAAAGCTTGACAGAGAATCTTTACAAATTTGCCAATGTTTGTCTATGGGAACTATACATTTACTCGAGATTATGGCTATTCTGCATTCTGAAGTC
>CAUYRT010024310.1:0-15601 GCA_963574885.1 Lepilemur ruficaudatus | reverse complement strand
AATTAATTTCTTTCTATTATTAGTAGAGACGGGGTCTCGCTCTTGCTCAGGCTGGTTTCGAACTCCTGACCTTGAGCAATCCACCTGCCTCGGCCTCCCAGAGTGCTAGGATTACAGGCGTGAGCCACCGCGCCCGGCCAGAGGCCATATTTTAATGAAATACGCACAGAGAAATGGCAGACGACGTTTTGTTTCCCAAGCAGAATAGGGACAGATCTTGTCAGATACCTGCCAATCCCAAGGGCTATTAAAGCGTTTTTCTGAGCCGACAGGAACACGCATGTAACTAAATCAATACAGGAAAAGGCGGACAGGCTAGTCAGTCAACCTGAGTATTGATTTCGTCTGTTGGGTGTTGAGTTTCTAGGAAACTGTTTTCCATTTGCTTTTCAGGATTGTCAAATACAGCGAGCAGTTCTCGTCCAACGATGCCATCATGTCGGGCTGCCTCCCCAGCAACCCGTGGATAACAGATGATACCCAATTCTGGGATTTAAATGCCAAATTGTACGTATTATGTATATATGTATTGAAAAAACCAGCTTTTTGAGTTATTGCTGTGCAAGTTGACCTATTGACACTGTGCAATTCAGTGCTATTTCTTACAGAGCAGGGCCATCATCCCTACGATCAATTTTAAAACATTTTAATCACCCAAAAAAGAAACTCCCTACCCCTCCGGCCTTAGGCAACCATGGATCTCTGTTCTGTCTCTATGGATTTGCCTATTTGCGCATTTTGTGTGAATGGAATCATTCATGAAGTTGTCTTTTGTGACTAGCTTTTTTCACGTAGCATAATGATTTCAAGGCTTGTCAGATTGTGGGATGTGTCTGCACTTCGCCCCTGTGTATGGATGAATAATATCCATCGCGTGGATAAACCACATTCTGTTTATCCCTTCATCTGTGGAGGGACATTCGGGTTGTCCCTGCGTTTTAGCTGTCGCGAATGATGCTGCAGTGAGCATCCACACACAGGTTTTTGTTTTCATTTCTCTTGGGTATATATCTAGGAGTGGAATTGCTGAGTCAAATGATGACTGTGTTTAACAATATATTATTTTTGAAAATGAAAAAAAAAATCTTTATGGCTTTGGACGTCTGATATCTAATTAGAGTAAACATAAGTTCCAGGAAGGCTGGGTCCTAAGCTTGCCCTGGCAGGGAGGGACTCCTTGCCCTGTGCTCTGTCTGTGAATCTTGAACATTTGTTGCAACTGTATTGGCACAAACGTGCTGCTTGGAAGACGGGGCGAGGGCAGACCCGCCGGAGGAGAGTCCGGGCTAACAGAGGGAGGAGGAAGAAAAGGGTCTGTGGTCAACTCAGGAAGCCAGGGGCAGGAGAAGGGATGGTGTGAGCGTATGAGGGACGTGGGGTGACAGGAGCCCAAGTACTCGCTGCTGCGGGGGGCCAACGCCCAGGCCGTCACCTCCTGAGGCATGAGGAACCCACAGGTAACAAGGACCCCCAGCCAGGGAAGCAGGCATGGCCTTGGGGCCAGGGCTGATTCTGCCCTGGGAGCAGCCATTGTACCTTGTACCTTCCACATGGCCTGCTCTGGGCAGCTGATGGGTTATGGAAGCCACTTGTCTGGAGCTTGGGGTCACCTGTCTGCTGGGGTCACCTGAGCTAAAGGCTCTAGAACTGCCTTCTGGGGAGGCTTCTGTCACCCTCTGGGGACTCTAGTTATTAAGGTGGTTCTCTGGAGCCTCTGACTGTCTCTAGTGTATCTGATCAGAGGGGTGACATGCACCTCTTGTTTAATTGGTCTGTGTTGCTCTCTTATCCCCGCTGGTGTGTTCTAAAAGCTCCACTGGCTTTCATGAGTAGCCGGGGTTCAGACTGGTTTATGGCGTGGGTCCTGGGCCACCAGCGGCAGCAGCAGCAGGAACTTGTGAGAAATACACGTTGCTGGGCTCTGCCCGCACCTAGCAAATCAGGAGCTCTGCTCTGGGGTCCAGCAGGCTGTTTGCAATGAGTCTTTCAGGCGATTCTGATGCACGGTGACATTTGCAAATGGCTGACTTAATCCTGGCTCTGCTTCTTGCTAGTTATGTGAGCTGAGGCACACATAACTAGCCTCAGTCTTCAGCAATGAAGTGGGATAATAATGCTCAACTCGTAGTGTTCTCTTAAAGATCCAGCAACACGTGTAAAACACGGCACCTCACCTGTGGTGACACTCTGTAAATGGTAGCTGTGACTGTCACTGTGGTGTTCTTACTGTTTTTACACTTGCTCTCAGAAACATGAGCTTGCCTGGCATACTTTGCTTTGGATCCCATAGACATAATTTGTACCTGGTTCCCAACCCAGCTGCTACCTGGGTGGGAAACGTGGCACGATGGACTTGAAACCTCTGTTTCAAAGGGCCTGTGTTGGCTTTAGGAAAATTCTATAAAGAAAAAGAGAGAAAACCAACTACTTTCTGGATTCTCTGGGATGTTACACCTCTGCTGTCTGGGCTTCCATGTCCTACGTGGGGCAGGGGAGATCTTTCTGAACATTGAAGTGAAGCAGCCTTGGATCTCGGAGGAAGCTCTGGAAGAGAGTACATCGATGGCACATAGTGTCTGCCCAGCGTTCCCATAGCCTGGAGGTGGGCACAGGAAGAACCACCAGCTGCCACCAGAAGCTGGGGTGGGTGACAAGCACCCTGCGAGGGGCAGTGACTGTAGCACCCACCACCAGGGCTGCTCCAGAATTCTCTCCTGATCCTGGTAGCAGCCTGGAGGAGTCATTCGAGTTCTTTTGCCCTAAAGGTGAAGGGAGCAGGGCGAGTGTGAGGGTCCCCATGTGGGCACCCTCCTTCCCTCTGGGATGGCCATCTCCTTGATGTGAGCCCAGGGACTTGTCTGAGGTTGCATCTCCCTAGCGAGCGATTACTTGGCTTGCGTGTTCATGCAGGGGTTGGGGGGAGGAGGAGGAGGATTGGGCAGAGCCCTGGGCTGTGGGACTCAAGGGTGTTGGGGTAGATAACGCCCTTGACCCCCACCCAGACCGCCTCCTGGCACAGCCCCAGCCTCGCATGGAGTGTCGGTGACCACCTCACACATCCTTTCTTTGCAGGGTGGAAATCCCAACCAAGATGCGGGTGGAACGATGGGCCATCAACTTCAGCGAATTGATCCGAGACCCCAAGGGTCGACAAAGCTTCCAGTACTTTCTCAAGAAAGAATTCAGTGGTGGGTGTTTTTTTTTTTTTTTTTTTTTAGAAAATTACTTTTAGAAACACTCCTTTAATGTCTAGCCTAGGGAATTTCTGGGCAGATGTTTTCATAGCTTTGCTTATGCCCTTAAATAGGTGCTTCCTTTGACAGCTTTAAGAACGGTCCCGGAGTGCAGGACCCATTCTCTCCGTAGGCTCTAAGAAGTCCCATAGTCTGGGTGAAAAATCGCATCTGCTCGCAAAATCCACATTCGTGTCCCTCACATTTCTGAGGGCTCCATCTTGGCTGTCCTCACTGTCACCCAAAGGGGTTCTTCCTTCTCCTGCCACTAAGCACAGCTTTTTGGGGAAACCTTGAAGAAGGGAATGGAAACAGGCAATCTTCCTCTTTGTGCCTGCCAGCCTGGCTTTCTTTAGCTCGGCGGTGCTGCACATGTGATTCACCTGGGGGTATTTTAAGGCCTATGTCTGCCTGGCTCCCATGCCCAGAGAGTGCTTTTTATTGGCTGGGGTTGGAGCCTCCCAAGTTTTGAAAACTCCCCACAGGATTCTAATGTGCAGGTGACTGGGAAGCACCCCCTTAGCTCCTGGCCTGATTTCTTCAGGGCCTTGGGACTGTCCGGATTTTAGTGGAATGGAAAGGGCCATGTCTTGTATCCCATCTCTGGATGTCTTCTCGTGGTAGCACTTGTGAGTTCCTCAATATCTTGCCCATCTGGGAAAAGCAAGAGGCCGGATTAGAACCAATCTCACTAGGCTGTGCGTTCAATAGGCTTCACCACCTCCACTGAAACAGTTATTTTTATAAGATGCATTTACTTCCTTCCCGAGTCCCAGCCCTGGGGAGCTTCACTTTTGAGCCTCGACACTCAACCGCCTGCTACCTAAGACCTGCTTGTCTGTGGGGTTGCTCCTGACGCTAATCCTACTGGACACGCCTTTAGCCTGGTTGACTGCCAGATGCAGAACATTACACTGTAATATGGATTGTTGAAAATCCTTCTCTCTAATCAAGCCTAATTGCCATGATTTAATAAAACCCAGAAAAGATGGGTGGAAAAAGGGCGTGCTGGCGAATAAGTGGTTATGGTGCCATCTAGTGGCGAAATGACAAACGACACCCCGAGTTTATCTCACAAGCTTTCCTTAAAAGCGCGAAACAGGTGAGAATATTTCCCTGCATTATTTAAACCGTAGTGTTGCCAATCTCCTCATGAGATTCCTGAGGCTTCGGGTATGAACAGGGCATACCCGAATTCGGGTAATGAACAGGAATTATCAGTTTAATCATTTAATTTTATTCAAAAAATTTACATTGAAATGTGATTCATGTATCATGAAATTCACCCTTATAAATAGTGTACAATTCAATGGGTTTTTAGTATATACACTAAATCGTGCAATCATAAGCACTATCTAATCCAGACCATTTTCACCACCCCAAAAAGAAAAGTATTGCCCATTGGAAGTCATCCCCTATGCCTGCCCCTCCCCCACCTGCTCCCTCTGCTCCCCTGCCCCCACCTCTGCCCTGAGCAGCCACAAATCTACTTTCCATGCCTGTGGATCTGGTTATTCTGGACATTTCATATGAGTGGAGCCATACAATACATGACCTTTTGTCATCTTTCACAAATGTTTCCATGTTGCAGCCTGTAATGGAGCTTCATTCCTTCTTATGACCACATAATCATTCATTGTACAGATATACCACATTCTGTTTATCTGTTCCTCATCAGTGAACACTTGGGCAGTTGCCGAACTTTTGGCTATTGTGAATAATTGCTTATTTAATACCTTAAGCAATAAACTGCCTTCTGCTATGGGCAAGGTGGTCTATATTGCATTTGATGTCAGATCAGTTGCCTGTCAGTTCAGCACATTGCTGGCCTATGATCCCCGTCCAGGGAACACCCTCGAGTTCATGTTGAAGAGAAAGGACCTCTGTAGATTTGTGTGACAAATGTCAACTAGTTTGGAATTATACAGCCTTTTCAAATCTGAAACAGCTCTTAAAAAAACCCAAACAACAGTTGACCCTTGAACGACATGGCGTTTGTACCACATGGGTTCAGTTACATGCAGATTTTTTTTGATAAATATATTGGAAAATTTGGGGGGATTTACCACAATTTGGAAAAACTTGCCCATAAACTGCATAGCCTAGAAATATTGAAAAAAATTAATAAAAAATTGCATACATGTCATGAATACATAAAATAAATGTATTAATAGATACTGGTCTATTTGTATGTTAATTGCCTATTTATGTCATTGGTAAGGCTTCCAGTCAATAGTAGGCTATTTGTAGTTAAGTTTTTGGGGAGTTAAAAGTTAGTAATATGTACCTGGGCACCATGGCTCATGCCTGTAATCTCAGCACTTTGGGAGGGTGAGGTGGGAGGACTGCTTGAGGTCAGGAGTTTTAGATCAGCCTGAGCAACATGGCAAGACCCCATCTCTAAAAAAATTTTTAAGAAATTAGCCAGGCGTGGTGGCAAGTGCCTATAGTTCTTGCTGCTGGGGAGACTGAGGCAGGAGGATCACTTGAGCCCAGGAATTCAAGGCTGCAGTAAGCTGTTATTGGGCCCCTGCACTCCAGCCTGGGAAATGGAGTGAGACTCTGTCTCAAAAAACCAAAAAAACAAAACAAAAACAAAAACAAAAAAACAAAACACAAAGTTATATGTGAATTTTCAACTGCACGATGGGAGTTGTGCCCCTAAGCCACACACTGTTCAAGGGTCAACTATACTATGACAGGAGAGGAAGGGTTCTCTTGTCCATTTCCCCACACAGTAGCACTCCACGCTTCACACACACACATGCACACACACATGCTAACACATACACACGCACACACACACAGGCTCTTGCTCTCCCATTGGTGTGATCATCTTCATTTCCCTCGGCACAAATTGCCCCTGCGATCACTGTATTCACAGTGCTTCCGGGTGCTGTGGAGCAGGGTTAGAGCACTTGAGGCTGGAAGGAGACTGAAGGGAGCTGGCTTTCCTTCTGGGCCAGAGGACTGGACTCCCTCCGGCTCAGGGGATGCTCAGTGAAGCCCCCCTCAGGGCCAGGCCTTCCCTGAGTGTCCCGTCTCTCAGGATTGCTGCTCGAGCAGCCATTCTGTAAGGACCTTTGGGCTGGCATACACCCTGTGAGGGGCTGTGAGAGAAGGGGTCTCTACGCACAGCCACACAAAGCCGGCAGAACTCACACACGGTCATCAAACAGCAGCAAAGTAAACAGAAAACCCATAGTGTAGCAACACTGTGGACGGGCAGTACTCGTCCTGTTCAGGCAGTATTTGCTACAGCCCAACTCTAGGACAAAAAGAATGTGACAGCCTCAGGAGGGTTAGTGTGAGCTCTGACCTCACTGCTGGCGGGAAGGACGGCAGCCGCAGTGAGGATGCATGCTGCAGACGCGGGGGTGCCCATCCCGTTTGTTTCAGAGACCACGTATGGAGCAGGCACTAGGTTCCTGTTCCCCCACCAGGTCCCGGAAGTGAGATGTGGCTCCTTCCCCGCAGGAGTATTTTGGGCAGTGTCACAATGTGCCATGGCTTGTTTTGCAGAAGGAAAGACATTCACTGAGCTGGGGAACCGAATCTATCCCAGTTGACCCATTTCTTTTATTTCTTCTTTCCTTCTCCCAACCTGTTTCCTGTCCGGCTCTCGCCCGCGTGGACCCCGCCTCCTGGTGCAGGGGAGAACCTGGGATTCTGGGAAGCCTGTGAGGACCTGAAGTATGGAGATCAGTCCAAGGTCAAGGAGAAAGCCGAGGAGATTTACAAGTGAGCACTGGCTAGATGGTTGGGCGAGGCTCCCCCGGGCTTCCTACTGACCACCCTGTTGCCCTGGAGCCAGAGACAGGATGGAAGTGGCCACAGCTGGCGTGGTAGTCACTGCCCTGCCGTGCTGCAAACACCTCCTGGCCGCTTTGGGAGGTGTGGGGTTCCTCTCGTTCGATGTGGTTCCCCTGCTCCTACGTGAACATGGCTAGGGGCTAAAAAAGCATAAACCCCAAATTACAGTGCAAAATGCTTTGCCTTTGACTAACCCCTGAGGTCTCCTGAGAGAGGGAGTGTGTGTGTGTATGAGAGAGAGAAGAGGTGAGATGGGGAACACTCTTCCCCAAGCTGCCTTAGAGACGCGAGGACCGTGTGGGGAAGGGAGGTCCCCCCATGTGTCTGAGACAGTGAGCCCAGCTTGGGGTACAAATGTGGGCTGCACATCTCTTATCTCTCACTTCATGCTCAGCCGCACTTACCCGGCACAGCAGTAAGTCTGTTCCTCTCCAGGCCTCACCTCCAAATTACCTGCGAGCCAAGGGTTCCTTTTAAAGGGGTCAGTCCTGCTTTTAATGGCCAGGTGGAAGGATAGGGAGGCATGTGATGGGGCCACCGAAGTTGCTGAGAGCCACACTCCCACCCCGACAACGCTCCTGCCCCTGCCAGCCTGCTGGGCGCTCCTGTCCTGCTGTGCTCCCATCCCTGCGGTTCCTCCTGTCTGCACTGGCCACGGTTGATGGTGACTTTGGGCCCTAAGGGCCCAGCATTCTAAGCTCGGACTCATGCGTAGCTGTGGTTCTTGAGGCCCAAGCACCACTGCAGGCTGAAACCAGCCCTTTGCGGCCACCAGGCTGTATGCAGAGCCTTGGACAGCAGGGCGGGCAGCTCTGCCCCTCTGAGGACTTGGCCTTTGGGACGTCTGATGTCCTTCCTTCAAGTGGACTCAGGTTGGGCCACCCCAATTTCCACAGAGGCACCAACAATGTAGAAGGGAAGAGCTTGATGTTTCACTTCTCACACTTACTCTCTTGCAAATTTGCTCACCTCCTCCCACAGGGAGGGGCTCCGCACACCTGAGAAATGGGGGTGGGGTGGGGCTGGGGAGGTCTGTAGGACCAGGAAAGTCCCATGACATCCTTCCCCAGAACAGCAGGAGCTGGACTGCCTTGCACATGATGACACACGCATTACTCCTAATTCCAGAAATCTGCTGCAAGGGAGCTTGCGGCCTCCACCACTGTATCAGCTTCTTTCCTCCCCAGTTCGGTAAATCCTAGTTTGAATTTCAAAATTTTAATGTACCTTAGAAGGGGGGGAAAATATCCATGTGAGTATTTCTAACCCCACAATGACTCAGAATCAGAAGTATTAGGCGAGGTTTGCACGACCAAAATCCCAGGTAGAGCCGCAGGACTCACAAAGTGTGGCCGAGTTTGGTTTCACTGGGGCCACTGGCCTGGCTGCCCAGGGGTCCAACCTCTGGATGCTGGGATTTTATGGGCTGCCTACCAACTCAGCATTTGAGATTGGGCCGAGGGAGATCATAGGGCCCCAGAACACCTGTTTGGAGGTGCCTTTGCCTGGTTCCAGGTTGGCCCCGGACCCCGGTGAGTCAGGAGGCAGAAAGTGTGAAGTTGGAGGTTGGATTCTTCACCCTCATGGCCGTGGTCTAGCCCAACCTGGGCTTAACCAGCCCCCAGCCCTTTTTGCTCTCTCTCTTGGAGGTTGGGAACATCACAGTGAAATATTCACATTCCCAATACTGTTCTGCTGCTTTCTTGCTTCTGGGAAAAGTTGCTTAACAACGTCTTCAAAAGCTCAACTCTTTAGTGTCTCCTTCAAAACGGGACCACCCTCAGCCTGGGTGACCTGGGTCTGGACCCTCCCTCCCAAGCGCCTGTCAGTGTCTCACTAATGGATTCGGTTCAGCTCCTTTCACTAACATTCTCACCTCCCCACCCAGGCTGTTCCTGGCCCCAGGGGCGAGGCGCTGGATCAACATAGACGGCAAAACCATGGACATCACAGTGAAGGGGCTGCGGCACCCCCACCGCTACGTGCTGGATGCCGCACAGACCCACATCTACATGCTCATGAAGAAGGTAGGGGGCTCTGTGCCGGGGATATGGGGGCCAGGGGGCCCTCCCCTCTGCACCTGGAAAGTTCCTTAGATGTGGGACGAAGGGAGATGACACGTGGATAGCACCTTGCCATCCAGTGGTGGGATGCTGAATTGTCAGCCGTCTCTTCCACCCTCCACTGATGTTGAACCCCTGCCCCCGCTGGCAGTGTGCATTCGTGGGGACGCACGCGGGGCAGCAGCAGGACAGTGGTAGTGACGGCGTTAGTGGCGATAGCCACCTGAGTACGACAGCCAGCATTAATCGAGCGCTCAGGAGGTGCAGGTGCTGGGCAGAGCGCGGAACCGTGTGCCGGAAGGTAACCCACTAGCAGGCATCTTGTCTGCAGAATCCAGTGCCGCCCCCCCCGCCCCGCCCAGATCTTGCGAGAGGTGGGGCTGGGCTTCCGGTTCCGGCTGTCTGAGTGCCTGGCCCGAGCGCTTAGCTCTGCTGCAGAGCGCTATGGCGGTTCCCATGGCCTTGGCCGGAGAGCACACGCAGGGGCGTCGTGTCTAAAAGAGACCAATTAGGTGTGATCGTCGTAAAACCCTGTGAGAATTCAGATAGGCTTCTGGATTAGTAATCACGTGTGAAGACGGTGGGAATTTTCAGGGAATTGTCACAAAATAAATAAATAAAGGGACATTCTTAAGAAATTAGTATCTGAGGCTCGGAGTTAGCCTTAGGGAAGTCGTCTGGTTTGGTGTTTCTTTGGGGCCGTCCCTGACAAGACTCTCTGTGGGGGCTTCAACTTCACATTGTGGCAATTAAGTCTCTGACGGCGAAGTATCCCTATGAACTTTGTTGTATGACGCAGGTTTGTGTGCGTGGTCAGCGTTTGCTAGCTTCCCCGATTTATGTTTCTCCTATTTAGCCTTTTATTGCATTTTAAAAATATGTTTACTTTACTTTGAACACATGTACTAATTTAGAATTTTCACCAAGCCAGATTAGCCATTTTTTACCATTTCTTTTTTTTTTTTTTTATCAGTGGGGTTTCTCTGTGTTTTTGCTACTACAAGATTCACAGCAAGGTTTCTTTAATAATATTCCTGCTTAATATATTTTTAAATGTTTTGATTCTTAAAAATGTAGTTTCCATAGAGCCTTTTAGGGGATGCCCGAGGAGGCCAGCTACTGGCCAGGACGGGACAGAGTCGCGGGTAACCCGAGAACAGAATGACATGTGTGCGTATTGGACTCCACGTCACTATAGCCGTGTCCTGTGGCCATAATGCAACATGACCCAATGGCTCCGTAATTCCTGTTCCCAGACTCTATCTTAGCACTTTGTCTTTAGAATAGTACCATTTCCATAAATTAAACAAAATATTCTCAATCCTTGGGTTGTGGCAGTGGGCTTGGTCCCGTGTTTGTTACGACTGGACTTTTCAGCCAGCTTGGCTTGGAGCGGGCCGAGGAGGTGCATTCCTAGCAAGTTCTGGGATGAAATCAGCACCGCTGGCCCAGGAACCACACTTGCAACCCCTGCTCTCAACACCTACCCAAACACCTTTTGCATAAGGAGACAAATTCTCTTGCAGTTTTCCTTTTGCTGCCGAGGGAGGGCTCAAGAATGGGGCAAGTGTATTTGTTTGACTTGGCAGTGTCTCTCTCATAATTACTGTTTTTCTCTTCCTCCCTCTAGGATTCTTATGCTCGCTATTTAAAATCTCCCATCTATAAGGAAATGCTGGCCAAAGCCATTGAACCTCAGGAAACCACCAAGAGAAGGCACGTGGAGTTGTCTGTCATTGCTGGCTGCCCGCTGTTTCGTTTACAGAGGAGTGAGGGTCTCTTGCAGCCAAATGGCTCTTACTGAGATAGTTGCTTGATGAGAATATTGGGGCCTGGGGAGTACTGCTTAGGGGACAAGTGCCTCCTTTGCTTCAGCATGGCGTGAAATCACTGTAGCAAGATTTCCGTAGTAATTCCCGCCAGTGAGTTTGTTTCCCTTGATGCTGGTTTGAAAGAGTTTTGATTATCAGATCAATAATCCCCCTTATCACAAATGGAAACACCTCACTGTTTTTTTTATTATTATTATTAATAATGGCTGTACTTCTCCACCTTCAAACTGATGTATGGGAATGAATTTAGCCACACCCTCATGTTTAAATCGTTCCAAGACTTTAGAGAGACTAGCATATCGCACCCCAAGAGAAAATGCTAGATGTCAAGGAAGCCAATGGTAACATCCTGAGTGTTCTTTCTGCCCCCAGGGGTTAACTCGTTCATTCTCACTGTCCTCATTAGAGATGTGGATCATCTCTCTTGTAGAGCCACTGGGACAGTGGATGAAATAATGTTCTGAGGGGCAGATTGAACTCTCTTTTTGGGAAAAAAATACTCCACAGGAATTGAAGATTCAAAAGAGTAACCAAATGACAGCCTGAACAAAGTCGTGGGACTCTGGCAGAGGTTACCCCACCGGCAGCCATGTGTCCTGTCCCCCTGTGGTCAGTAAATGTCCCCGTTCAGCCCACGCTGGGCTTTTCTCCAACATCTTCAGTCAATGCAAAAGGGGGGTGGCTGGACCAGAGACTTTATCAAAAGGGCTTAGAAAAACACCCAACTTGGTTTCATTCTTGAGGATAATGACCCTGTTATGAAAAGGATAGAAAGGAGGTCTTTGTGGGGCTATTCTTCTAGGTTTACAGAGTGAGGAAGGGAGTTCAATGTCCCTGGGGACTTAAAAGCTTCTCCTTTAAGCCAGAAAAAAGGGCCGTAATAGTTCCAGAAGTTCTGCCAGAAAGTAATGGGGAAAGGAAGGGGAGTTTTGTACTTCTCTCTCCAGATATTTTATAATTCGGGGCAGACATGAGAATTCAGCTGGGATCTTTTCTGGGGCACAGCTGGGGCTTTGAGTTCCTGGGGTGGCGTGGACCGCTGGTGGAGTGCTTGGCTTTGGTGTCGGGTAACGTTGTCTTCAGTGTTGTGAGTGAGAATTACGTGTGAATGCTTCTGTGAAGTGTGAAGCTTGGCCTGTCTCCACGCGGGGATTGCAGGGGTGTGTGAACAAATGTGAATTTGTTCCATGATTTGCAGGGATAAGACAACGTATTAAAACGTAATTTTCCCAGAATAAGTTAAACCTAGCTCCAGGCCTTACCCTTGGCAGGGCTAGTGAGAGATCCAATGTGAGGCTTTACTTCTTGGTAGGGGAGCCCTCTTCCTTCCTGGGATAGACACAAGAGTTCTAGGAGCTTATGTAGTCCAGAAATGTGGAGTTGGTCCTAGGTCTTTAGTCTAACTGCTGCTGAAATGCATATTTTCCAAGCCCGTGTGGGCTCTCAAAGGCAGGTGTCTCAGCTGCTCACCACCCGCTGCAGCCCTCAGACACCTAGAGCTTTGTCCTGGCTTTAGGCCATGGCAGAGAGAGTTTGGTCCCAGGAATCCATGTTTGGCTTCTGAAGAGAGTTCTGACACGTGCCAAAGATACTGTACATGAACAGGGTACCAGCCCACCACTCCCTTCGGGCCCTTCCCTCTTTCTCTGTCAACTGAGGCCTGGCCCTCCCGGACAGTCCAGCTCCTTCGTTCCCTCTCAGAGTCTTGGCTTTTTAAAAACAAATGCTTCAACTCTCTCCTGAGGCTGGAGCCCTTGGCGTCCAGCACCTAAGCCCTCCTTGCCCACTTCTTTCATTAAGATCTTACAGGAAGTTAAGATAACAAATTCATTTCTAAACATCACAGAAGGTTTGTCTATAATCTTCACCATCCAAACAGCCTTCCTTGAGCCCACCCTAAAACCTGGTGGCACTTGGTACTCACTGTGGTCTCATCCTCCCTGGGGGAGGATGGAGCTATGGCTGGACATGGCCCTGAGGACCCCACCTGAGTTTCACTGGGAAAAGGAGGGAACAAATCCAGATTCCGGCCTCCCAGCCCCCACTCCCACCAGGTGTGACAGTATCATCGTTGGGCAAGCAGTGTCATTTTCCACCAACCACCAATCTGTCCTTCCTTCCAGCGCCAGCCTCCTGTTTATGCGGCGTCACCTGCGCTCCAGCCCGAGCCCCGTCATCCTGAGGCAGCTGGAGGAAGAGGCCAAGGCTCGAGAAGCCGCCAACACGGTGGACATCACCCAGGTCATGAGCAAGCTGGACCGTAGGAGCCAACTCAGGAAGGAGCTGCCTCCTAAATAAATCTGTGGTTGCTGGGGGTGGGGGCGTGTACTTGGGAGGGGCAGACAAAGGCAGGGCCAGAGTCTAGAAGATTCCATTCCCCCCGAGTGGCTCAGTAGGGTCATCAGGTCCATCCCGTAGTCCTCTAACTTCCTTCCTGGTGGGCTTGCTGATGCCATAGCAGCTAGAGCTTGTTCCTCTGCTCAGCAGGGGATGGGGTTGGCCACGATGGCGGGTGGGGGACAACTGACTCAGTGGCTGTGCAACTGCCTGTCTAACCTTAGTGAGTTCTTGCAGTGAGAACCACAGGGAAAACAGGCTGCTTTGTGTACCACTATTTGCTTTGGAAAACTAAAGAGAAGGCCTCTCCCCAACCACAACGCATAGTTTTTCCGGGAGCAGTTGGTTAAAATAGCTTTATGAAGCTCCTCATCCTGTGTCTCCAGTTCAGACTCTTGCTTCTAGAGCATTCTGAGATCCCCCCAGGAGACGAGTTGCAGGGTTCGCCTAGAGACACACTTCCCCTGAGCCCCTCTGTCACCCTGCCTGGAAAGGCCCTGCTACGACATCTCTCCTGTTGGGTCTGTTCTTCATCCCAGTTACCGAGGGCTGGCGGGCTCTCTTCTTCCCGTCTTCCCAGCCCCTCATATGTGCTGGGGAAATAAGTAGCTTGTAGGAATGAAAGACGTAGGCCTCTAGGGCAGTCAGGTAAGATAGCCCACGGAGGAGCATCTTTGTGGCTAAGCAACAAAGGCGCTGATGTGGTTTCATTCATGGGAAGAAGGATGGTAGATGTCTGTGGCATTCAAGGTGAGTCAGGATCAAAGATAATACTCGCTGGGGTATTTTCGAGGTGTTGATGCTTCTCTCCTTGGTAGGTGTAGACCAGGCCAGCCATGTGGGCAGGGGTAGAGAGAGAGGACAGTTCGAACTCTGACCTTGGGAGGTCTAGAAGGTCATTCTTGAAGTTAGCCTTGTCGCCGTGGGAGCTGGGAAGAGCCTTGATCTTGAGACCAAAGTTGCGCTGCAGGAAGTGGGTCCTGGCAGCGTCACAGTCCTTAAGTACCACTCCCCACCCCACCCTGGCTGGTCTAGACACCCCTTCTCTGGCTCTCCTTGCACTCCGCTCATGCCTCTGTCTACATGGCATCAAGACAATCAGTTTATGCGTCCTTTTCTCCCACTGGTCTGTAAAACTCACAAAAAGGAGAGACTGTGTCTTGTGGGCTTTTTCACCCTCAGGGCTAGACACGTTATGGACACGTGGCTGGTGCTCTAGATGTGTGATGAGCTTCGGCAGCAGAAGTTGGGAGCTGAGGAGGGAAGGTGGGTGGGAAGCTCTGGCCTCTGTCGAGAGGAAGGTCTGGACTGGCAGAGCGGTGGTGCAGTCAGAGGGAAGTGGCGAGACTCTGGAGGCAGAGTGGACAGGACCTGGTCGCCACGGGGTGGTGTGGGAGAAGGAATTAAAGAAGAGCTGGAGATTTGGAGCCTCCAAAGACAGGGGTGACATTAGGAAAGATACAAACTATAGAAAGTGGACTGGATTTGGGGTAGTGGTCGGGGAGGCTGCAGGAAGGTTTAAGAGTCCCGGATGGAAATGCACACACCATCCACGTGACCAACACTTGCCGAGATCTTGTGTGCCAGGTACTGTCAGGCCGAAAGCCCGTCACGGAGCTGCAGGCTAGAAAAGAGACAAGCGCACGACACACCTCACAGACACGAGGATGTCCGGACCGACAGAATGGAAGGAGAATGCCAAGGAGAAAGTGCTCAGTCCCGTCTCGAGGCCTTGAGGAAACTTGACCTCAAGGATTGAATCAAGTTTTCCAAGTGGGTGGCAGAGAGCTGTGGTTCATCATTATAGTCTCCCTTCTTCCAGAAAGGATTGGAGGCGGCTTATAATATTATAATACTATATGATGGGACCTCTGAGATAGACTGAAAATCGATTTTATTTTTATTATTTTTTATTTTTGCTTAAACTAGTGGTAAGAATGAAAATCAATTTTAAAAAATAGGGTTGTGCACAATGTACCTTGGATGACTGGGTTATCACACTGAACGGTACATTTTTTTTAACGTTAAATTTTGCTCTGAGATTTTTGACAGCTACCAAGCAAAATGAGAGACATATTGGCTTTAGGATTCTGTTGTGTCAAGAAATAGAGCGATAAAGTCCTTCTTCACCTAGATCCTTTCCCCACTACTAGGTCTCAACAGGAAGTTGAAAATGTGCAGAGAGGCCGGGCGCGGTGGCTCACGCCTGTAATCCTAGCACTCTGGGAGGCCGAGGCGGGCGGATCGCTCAAGGTCAGGAGTTCGAAACCAGCCTGAGCAAGAGCGAGACCCCGTCTCTACTAATAATAGAAAGAAATTAATT
>CAUYRT010024309.1:0-31103 GCA_963574885.1 Lepilemur ruficaudatus | reverse complement strand
TGATTTTCAGTGAATTTACCGAGGTGTACAGTTAATCACATGAATCAGTTTTTGAGGAATTCCTTTCCCCTATTGAGACCCCTAATTCTGCTCCCCAACTACTTTTCAAGCATATCCCACCCCTCCACAGTGACCCCCCACATCACTCAGACGTGGGTTTATTCTCCACCCCCCAATTCCCTAGTGATCGCTCCCACTCTTTGAGCACCATAGTGTTAATCAGTCTATATCAGTTTGATGGCGAGTACAAGTGGGGCCCATTCTTCGGGTCTTGTGTCACCTCACTTTGAATAATGGGCTCAAGCTTAATCCAGGATAATACAAGAGGTGCTAATTCACTGTCATTTCTTAAAATTGAGTAATATTCCACTGTGAACAAATACCAGATTTTAACAATCCACTCTTGAATTGACGGGCACTTGGGTTGTTTCCAAGACCTAGCAATAGTGAATTGTGCGAATTTGGAGATTCCTCAAAGAACTAAAATTAGAATTACCATTCGATCCAGCAATAGCATTATTAGACATTCTATGCTACTGATTTTTGTATGTTGATTTTGTGTCTTGTAACTATGAAACTACTTGAAACTACATTGGAGAAACACTTCAGGATATTGGTCTAGGCAAGGATTTTTTAGGTAAGACCGCAAAAGCACAAGTAACAAAAGCAAATATAGACAAGTGAAATTATATCAAGCTAAAAAGCTTTTGCCCAGTAAAGAAAACAACAGAGTAAAGAGGCAACCTACAGAATGAGAGAAAATCTTTGCAAACTATCCATCTGACAAGAGATTAATAACCAAAATATGTAAGATCTGAACAGACATTTCTTAGAAGAAAATATACAAATGGCCAACAGATATATGAAAAAATGTTGAACATCACTAATCCTCAGGAAAATGCATATTAAAACCACAATGAGATATCATTTTACTCCAGTTTAAATGGTTATTATCAAAAAGACAAAAAAATAACAGATGTTGGCAAGGGTACAGAGAAAGAAGAATAGGCATACACTGCTAATAGAAATGTAAGTTAGTATACCCACTATAAAATTCAGTATGGAAGTTCCCCAAAAAACTAAAAACAGAACTACCATCTGAATGAGCAATCCCTCGGTATCCTCTTTTACAAAAGAAAGGAAATCATTATATTGAAGAGATATATACCCTCTCATGTTTATTCCAGCACTATTCACAATAGCCAACATTTAGAATCAACCTAAGTGTTCATCAATGTTGAATGGGTAAGGAAAATGTGGTATATAAACACAATGGAATACTATTTAGCCATAAAAAGAATGAAATCATGTCATTTGCAACAACATGGATGAAACTAGGGATCTTTAAGTTGAGTGAAATAAACTAGGGACAGAGAGACAAATATCACACATTCTCATTCATACATGGAAGTTAAAACGTGCTGATCTCAAGTAGGTAGAGTGTAGAATGGTGGTTACCAGAAGCTGGGAAGTGTAAGGAGGAAGAAAGATGAAGAGGGGTTGGTTAATGGGTACGAAAGTACAGTTGAATAGAAAGAATAAATGCTAATGTTCAATAAAACAGGAAGGTGACTATGGTTGACAACAATTTATTATAGATTTCAAAATAACTAGAAGAAAGATTTTGGAATATTCCCAACATGAAGAAATGGTAAGTCTCTAAAGTAAGATACATCCCTACTACCCTGATTTGATCACTATACCTTGTATGCATGTATCAAAATATCACATATACCCCAGAAATATGTACAATCATATGTACAATTGAAAAATTAACAAAAAGTTATATTTGTATGTTAAAAATCATGTTTGTATTTGTCAAAGGTTATGATCATATGTCACTTCCCTTTTTACTATATTTGGCTGTGCCTCCAAAATGATGAGTTATCTTATAAGCAGTTATTGGGGTAGCTTTTCCTATAGCCTACCCTCCTTTAGTGTGGTTCAAAGGCTCAGGTTTTTAAGTTGTGTTCACAGAATACTAGTGAGACAATATGGTCATAGACCAAGTTTATATCTCCAGTCTCGATTCCTGGTAATAAAGCTAATATTTTGATCATTATTGTTATTTTGTATCTGGTTCCCAACAGCTCAGTACCTGTGAAGAGATAATGTGGTATAATTTCATTACCAGAATGCAATTATCCAACATTCATGGTACTACACATGTGGCTCTGACTCAACTCAAGTACTTTGCTTCCCCATTTCTTGCCTGCCTTAGTTTTAAATCATATCACGCAATTCTTTGATTCCAGAATACATTTTACTTATTTTCTGCGTTTATCTATTCAGGGCTTCTCACTTTACCACTATATCAGAATATTATTCTACACTTCACTTTTTCTTTCTACCACATCTTTAAGGTGATGCCATTTCTTTACATCAATCAAATATGATAGTATCTTAGAAGTCTGTTTCTCTTTTGTTCCTTACATTATTACTGATTTATTTACTGTATTATGCACATGCATAGTCATCTATTTTTAATATGTTGCAAATTCATTAATGATGATACCCAAGGCACATTATTTTTCTATTTTCTTGAAAGTTTTATACACAGTAAGCAACAGTTATATATTGAATATAGTTTTTGGTGAACTATGTATTACAATTGTCTTGAGATAAGGACTTAAGTGCTGAATCTCAGTTGTCATTCTAGAGTAGCTTGTGTGAGTTCAGTTAAATTCATTGGCAATCATTTTGAAAAATAAAAACATAAATTTTTTATTAGTGGAACTATATATGTGATGTCATAACTAAATATTAATTTTCATCTTGTTTTGTAATCTCCTATTCACACAAAGATAGCATCGTTTATTTGTCTTAAAAATAATTAACCACAAGAATATTTTTTCTTTCAATTCTTCAATTAAGATGCATGGTCTTAAAAGAGCCTCTAAACCCCATTTATTAATTTTTAATTTTTTTATTTGCATTTTTTATTGGCAGGTGGGATGTAAAAAGAAATCAAATGACGATTAGACTGGAAAACTCATTAGAACTTATTAAAGAAATTGTGACACAGATGTATATATGACCAAGTCTGGAGAGATAAACCTTGAAATATTCATTGCATTGGCACTATGAACTCGGTAATGGGCCTTTTCCTGTTAGACATGATGGAGTAAAAATGACCAGATTTACTATACCTCATTAAACAACGAAATATTTTTAAAAATAGAAATTATATGAAACAGTATTTTTCAGAGATTAGACAACACTACAATTAGTCCTAAGAGAAAATATTTGGAAAGCAAATATGTAGTTACTACTAAATTTAATGGACACAAAATACGTACATGTGAATTGTTATTTTATGTCTTTATAACCCTGGGCAAGATAGTGGTTAGTAGCTACATCTCTTTTAGAATAAATATGCAAAAACCATGGGAAACTATGGGCCAACACTCTGACAAGAACTTAGGAGCATTTACTGACCTCATGAAATTTGGCTCAAGTAAAGATGTTTTCAGAAAAGCTTCTAGAGGTTATTATACCTGTCTCCTATTTAGCAAATATACACAAAAACATCATTTCCAAATGCTTCAAATTGTCTTAATCATTACATCACAAAAAAACATTAGAAATCATTAGCAGAAATAGGCAGAACAAACTGTAAAGGGTTCTGCTCTGTCAACGTACATGTTTTATTCTGTGATCTTCCTCTGAGTGATCCCATTTCTTTTTCGTAAGCTCTTGCAGCTAGGGTAGGCAGCCTTATGCAATCAGCACAATAAGCTTATCCATGGATCAAAATTTCCCCTATTTTTGTTCAGAGCCTTGAGTTTTTTCGCCAATATTTACACTAATGGAAATGACAAACAAAGAGATGACGTAGATTCTATGAAGGAAACCTGGGAAAGGAAAAACATTCATCCCTGACTAAATTCCAATCACAAAATAAGGTGGGAATGTAAAAACACAAAGGGCCCCATAGTGATACCAAGAGGCGCTAAGTTTGATCACCATAATAGGCACTATGCATGGGCATTAAAGAAATTCAAAGAGATACAAACTTCAAAATTTTCATTTTTTTCATATTACTAAGTGATTTCTAATTTTTTCCATATGACTGAGTGTCCAGTATAGCTCCCTATGTTCATAAATTAATATGTTGCACAAACAAAAATACATTATAATAAAATAATGTAATTCTGACAGGTATGCGTAGTTAAAAATACTGAGATAATTAGTAACAGGTAATAGAAGCATACATTGTGAGAATTTTTATATTATGACTTTTTCCCTGGGTTAAAACTTTACCACAGCAATTTAACACATTAACTGCCATGAGAGTTGTATTTAACTCATGCTGGTTTTGAGCCCAGGGCCTTGTGAAGCATATGAAGACTCAATTCTCTGAAACAAATTCAATAAGTATGTTGTGAGTCACATACAACTCAATTGGTGTGCGGTGTAAAAATTGATTCTAGCACTGTGAGTTGCATATAACTCACACACAGAAAACAATAAAAAATAGCAAATTTTCATTACATTAGAAGGGATTGTTTTGTTTTCAAAGGTTTTATTCTATTTTCATAATAAAACACCATGGCCCAGGGAAACAGTTGTTTTTCTAGTGTGGCAGTCAATGTGTTAAAAGTCATGTTTATGATATGTGCATTTTTGAAATCACTTTCAAATTAATAGTGCCATATAGTAGTAGCAATAACATAGATACTAGTAAGATATGTAAAAATTTAGAAAACAGGGATTTCTTTTCTAAAAACAATAAGGTGCTTTGATAATTTCACAATCATTCATTGAGCAGCTTTCCACTGAAGGAGTGCTGTGATTCTCTCTTGCCTTGTCCAATTTCTCAATGTTTAGCAAATATACTTGTTCAAAGACACATCCAGATAATATTTCCATTCTCACTGACAAGCCTTTTTGCCAAATACTTAAAAACATCTATTTTCTTCTTTCACCAGCTCCTTACTTTTTCATCAGACATATTCTAAAATTTCATATAGATCTGGGCATTTCCTAGTTTAATCATAAGAGAGACACTATCTACCTCTAAACTAACCTTGCCTGAAGGAAGATTTCACACAGTGGTCCCACTGGCACTTGTGTTTTTCAGGTCCTCTTTTCTAAAATGCACTTTGGTGTTGAATTAGTCAGAAAGGCAAAACCAACAGATAGATATATGAGAGAAGATTTACTAGGGGAATTGGCTAAAGTGATTATAGAGTCTAAAATTCCCACAACACACCATTTGCAAGCTGGGGGCCTTGGGATGGCAGTAGCATGGCTCAGTTCAAGTTTGAAAGCCTTGGAACCAGGGAAGCTGATGGTATAATTCTCAGCCCAGGCCTGAGAGCCTGGGGGACTGCTGCTATAAGTCATGGAGTTCCAACACCAGAGAGCCCTTCTGATGGCCAAAGGCAGGGATAAGAGGGTGTCTAGGCTCCAGCGGCGAGGGGGAGAGAAAGAGGGAAAGAGAGAATCTCCTTTTTCTCTCCTTTTTTTGTTCTCTCCAGCCCCACTGACAATTGGATAGTGTCTATCTACACTAAGGACCAATCTTCTTCACTCAATCCACTGGCTCACATGGAAACTCCCTCACAAATACACCCAGAAATAATGCTTTCTAGTCAACCTGACACTTAAAATTAATCATCAAAAACATAAAGCTTATTTTCCTGTATTTGTGTCATATTCTATTCTGCTCTTTCAACATCTTTAATTTGTAAGAGTGGTTTTTTCCTTAGATTTATTGGGTTACTAGAAGCCATAGACCTTGTCTATAACTCAAAAAAGCCTCTGTTATAATCTAAATGTTTCTGTTTTTCCAAAATTCATTTGTTGATGATGGTATTACGTGATGTATTATGACGTGAAACCACTGAGAGGCAATTAGCTCATAGAGTTGGAGCCCGAATGAGTAGGAATAGTTCCCTTATATAAGAGGCCCCCAGAGAACTGCCTTGCCACCTCCACCAAGTGAGGGCATGGCTAGACAGTGTCCTCTCCAAGGAAATGGGCCCTCACAAGACACCAAATCCGCCTAAGCCTTGACATTGGACTTCTCTGCATTCAGGATTGTGAGAAATAAATGTTTGTTGTTTGTAAACTACCCAGTTTATGATATCTTTGTTATAACAGCTCAAAGTAACTAAGGCTCAATTTTGCTCTAATCCTCAAGAAGATGCTCATAAAATATCATTTGATCTAGAAGAGAATATATTGATATACTATATTGGTAGAGATTGTTGTTTAACCTCCAGAAAAGCAACAGACAGAGAAAAATTCCATGATATTTTTCAAAACATTTTTAAAGAAATGAAAATAAAATAAACTGGTTGTTAAAGGTAAGTAATTTTTTTTTCTGCCCCCAAATTTATACTTTCCGAGGCTTAGGTATTATTTTATATTTCCTATTTCTGATGGGTTGATTTTAACACACAGTATAACAGTTGCTGTCATGTATTATTGGTTAAATGTTGAATTTAAAGATTTTTATCCATAATTCCATATGGAATAGGTATCTTTTTAAATTGAAACTTGAGCCATTTTACTCATTTTCTGTTTGTTTTTCTTCTGTTGATAGCAAATGAGGACTGGTTGCTACAGCAACAGATTTACTCTCCAAGTGCATTTGGACTTTCATCAGATGTTCACTCTGACATTGAGTTCTGCCTTCTGAATGTCTGACTTTTACAACCACAGCTAATTACAAAACCAGTAACAATTCCCTTCTGCTGCCCTAAAGGTTCATACAAAACTTGTAGTGCTGAAAAAATGGGGATTGTGAAAACAAGTTTTAGGAAGAACAGAGAAAAACAAAGTAATTACATTTTTAAATCTATAGTCAAAAATATTAAACTTTAAATCATCTATAACTGTTAGGTTTGTAAAATACCTTTGGGGAATGAGAAAAAAGTCAGTTTTCTCTTTATTCATTTTTTCTGCACCACTCTTCAGCTAAGGTCCTTCACAAATACTCAGAACTAGAATATTATATTTGTTTTCAATCACTTGACTTTTCACCTATAGAATTTAACTCTTGAATCAGGGGAGGAAATTACCTTCATAATGTTTGGATTTTCCACTATAACAAGTAAATTTTTATCTCTCTGAATGAATATTAACTTTCTATAAACATGATGTACATACTATTTTTAAATTTGCATCATATACTTATATTGAAGAATAAACTTTAATAAACTTGAATATTCAAAGATCTTGCTTTTTCAATTTTTATTGAGCATAGAATATTGGTTTTTATTTTTAAAGAGCAGAGAGGTAGAATATGTTCAAGTTCTAACACATGTATATTAATATATAAAGTAACATGGGACTAGGCAATGATGTCAGTTATGTTATTTCAGAACTCAAATACGTTTTAAGACATTTTTGTGTGTTATAATGAAATGTCTGGAAAGTTATTTGATCATTTATGTGTAATCTATTGGATACATATTTGAAGATATTGTGTAGAATTTTCTCTTTATTTTTAATATTATTCTATTATATCATATGACCAACATTTTTACATAAATACATAACTAAGACCACAGCAATTTAATTAATTTTACTTTTCTTACTAAATAGTAAATCATGGAATTTCCTCCAAGTCATTAGGAATAAATTTGCTTTGTTAGTTTTAAGGCTTTGCATATTTATAATATACTCTCATTTATTTAACTATTTTAATTTTCAAAATATTTCAAATATGTTTATGTTCTACAGTTTTTATTTTGTGAAATTGATTTCTAGGAGTAGAATTACTGGCGTAAAAAGTACTCGGATTCCAGATAAATTTTCTAAAATAGAAACAAAACCAAAAGGAATGAAAGAAACTGAAATGACTCACATATTCTCCAGTTATTTATGAATCTGCTCATTTCCTAACGTGAACACTGCAATAAATATTAGCAGATGATATGATGATAATGATAATGATGATTATGATTTTGCCTGCTAGATAAATATAAAATAATAGCTTCTTGTTGTTTAATTTCCATTTCACCTTCTTCATCTTTTCATGTTTATTGATATTTAAGTTTAATTTTCTGTAATTTGCATTTTTTTTGTATTTGCCCCATCGTCTATTGATTTGCATATGCCTTTCCTGTCAATGTGCAAAATTTTTTGGTATATTACTGATATTGAATCCTTGAAAATATTAATTCTTGAGTGTCATTAGATAATAGTTTAATTATGATATAACATATTAATAATTTAAAGTAATTATTTTCTTGGTATTTATAATAATATCAATAATACTACTTCCTCTGCATTTCCAAACTCGCTTTTATCCAAAATTGTACTTTATTAATTTTATAGCATATTTTGCAACAAATGTCTCTTTTTAATCTAGCCAAATATGTCCTCTTTAAATACTTCTGGTTTTTATAATTTTTTTTGAAAACTTTCTCTCTCAAACCTAGATTTCACATGTAATCTCTTAAAAATCTTGCATAATATTTATAATGATATTCCTTCAGAACTTAATGTCTAAAATTTATTTTATGTATTGTATAAGATTACATGTTAATGAGAAAAATAATGTTAATTAAGTTTTTAATGCATGGCAAGCATTCGTCTAAATCTTTGTATAGGCATAATTCATTTAACCCCCAAAACACTCTATGAGATGTTTATTTAATATTTTCTATATCATAAATTGTATCAGTGATAGAATATTTAATCTCTATCTTAATCTTTACGAAGGTATCAACAGATTGCATGATACTGCATAGCTTCTAATAAAAAGTCTTACTTTCAATGCTTCTTTTGACATTTTTAATCTCTTTTTAATTTCTGTATTAATCCAAAGGTCATAGAAACTTCAAAGTATGTAAGGTCTGGGTTTATTATTATTTATTTCTGATTTAATTATGTTATTATCATAGAATTTGATTATATTTTTAGGAAAAATACATATTTGATTTTTATAAATTTATTTTTCACAACCAGTGAGTCAGAATTTGTAATTTCAGATAAATTTTGAAAAAATCAAATTAACAGTTAAACTAAGAAACAAAATATAGCATATAATTTCTGAACATTTCATGAACACTAATAGCTACATAAAAACCTGAAAACATGTAATTTATACATTATTTGTTCATCTATTTAGTTGCCATGTATTAAACAATTACTTTTTATGTCTATTTTGTGTTAATTACTCATGTGCATGCAGGGCATTCTGTATAAATGGGCACCATACACAATTGTGAAGGAGGATGGATCTCTTGATAGCCATTTTACTCCATTCATTCTTTTTATATTTCTGTTATTGAAGAGAAAGTTTTATTTTTAAATTATAATCAAAATAAAGGCAGAGAATTTGGACAATCAGTGAGACTTTCATTGTTTACACAAATATACACACACATCTTTGTAGCTTAACGCAGGACATCAGGGAGACCAGAAACAAAAGATACTGGGGGCAGTTGAAACCATAAGGAATGTAAACTCTCATGGAATGATGGATTGGTCAATGTCTGTTAATTCTGATGAAAGAGTTGTAAGAAATAAAATCAAAAGTTAAAGCAGACTAAAATATTCTACACCTTTTCTTGGAAGCTATCGTATTTGAAAATAATATAGTTTGAGCTCCCAAACCCATTAACATTACATCATCAAATAAATTAAGCTAAACAAGATACAAAGAAAGGCTTGTAGTCATGAGGCAAATAATAATATAAGGAAAATGATGAATGATGCAGAAATAAACAATATGACGTATGAGACTGACGGAGAAAATCACTTTTGAAAGAAAAACTTCCGTGAACAGCTACTCGAACTATGAAGATTTCGAATAGAAAACAAATGTGAAAAAAAAAAATACTTGGATAGTATGTACATAATGATTACATAAATTTATTTTGTATGATTGAAAGGTATTATTGAAAAATATATAAAGAAACAAATGAGGTCTTGAGTAATGACAGAAGAAATACAATGATACAATTTACTCTCTCATATGTCACATTATATTGTTATTCATTATAACATAAAATAAGGTGTGTAGTTTCAACAGTCAGGAAAGCAATAAATGTTAGCAACAATAACAAATAGTATTCTAATGATGGTGTGGAGAATAAATAGAGGAGGAAAAATCTAGGAATATAGTTGACTTTATTAAATTTTATTTTGCAAATCAGTAGATAAGTATTTTCAAAAATGATATATGATATATAAGATATATAATATATAAGATATATAATAAATAAGACATATATAGTTTTTTATTTCAGGAAATTATGAGAGTACAAACATTATAATTACATTTTATGTCTTTGCCTCTCCCTAGCAAGGGTTAGAGGTATGCCCTTCCCCACTACAATGCTCAACACGTCCCTCAGTTGTGAGTCTACCCCCTCAACCCCCTAATCCCTGGAGAACACCACCACCAAGTGAGCACCATAGTGTTAATCAGTCAGTACCAATATATATATATATATATATATATATATATATATATATAGTCTTAGGAGTACATAAGCAAACACATGTACACTATACTTGCACTATAAAACCAATTTGCATATACGATGTTTTCAGACAGCTACAGTACATGATGCTCAATCAGATGGGCTAAAATTCTTATTTTGAGGAAATGGGATGGATTCAGGAGAACAGCAACCTGGGCAAGGAAGTAGCAGATAACATAATTTTAGCAAATATTAATAGAAAGGGTGAATCATAATAAAAATTGCCTTTTATGTCCAAAACATTTAAAACAATCAGTCAATCATCACTAAGGTTTTCATTATTTTATTTAACATATCTAAATATTTCATGCTCTTGGAAATTTATCCCGGTGTCAGATGAGAGGAGATGATCCAAAAATACATATTGTTTATGGATGAGTTCTTCCTCCCCAATTTGAAACACTCTTTATTTGTATCTCTTCTATATTTTTTAAATTTTTTACTCTTTTGTTTTAGAGATGGTGTCTTGCTCTTGCTCAGAACTCCTGACCTCAATTGATCCTCCCACCTAGGCCTCCCAGAGTGCTAGGATTAATGGCATGAGCCTCCAATCCTGGCCTCTCTCTTCTAATTTGTGTTGTATACAGCATTTCTATATTTTCGGGGTATATAACTCTGATCATTGATATTTTTTTCATACCACTCTTCCCTACAGTTAAAAGCCTTCACAATTTACTACCTGACATTTGGCTAATGTTTCCAATCACCTCTTGCTTGACTAAAGATTGCTGTCTAGTTAATTTCTTACATGCTTAAACATGTTGGTCTCTTCCATTATATATGAATAACCTATAAGAGTGTAAATTAGCATGGATTCAGACAGCTCCAGAGAGACTGTCTATACCAGAAGTGACTTCTGCAGAATCCTCATGGAAATGCCAAGGACTAAGGACTCTACATGCAGACAAATGCATAATTGAAAAGTAAGTCCCGAAATAATAATAGAACAAAAAACATATTCAAAAATAAAGTTAATTAAACTTATTTTGAAATAAAAGAGGTTAATCTAGTATAGTATGACCTCTCCTAGATTTCCCAGTATTAACTGAAGTTAGATGGGCACCCCATGACTGGTTCTAGCTAAGAAGCCAAGAGAAATAATGAAATGTGTCACTTCTAGATAAAGGCATTCAGGAGCTCTGGTGCCTCATCTCTTCTTTTTGTCTACTATGGCAATCTTGATGGCCAAATCGTGTAGATGATATAGCCTCAAATATAAGCAAGAGGCTGATCAATATTAGGGAAACACAAATACTTATTGTATAATGCTTGAGATGTTGCTATTTTTCTTTTGTAACAAATAGAGCTAATTATTATTTTAATACCTAGTGCCCCAGGGATAATTGAGTAATTCCATAGGATCTCCTCCACCTCTGTTTCATGTCTATAATTTTATCTGTGATCCATTTTAATTTGTATTTATATTTTCTTTGACTCACTTTTTAAATTTCCATTTTCTAGTCTCCTTACTAAATTGCCAACAATGCCTACTCTCCCTTATTCTCAAATTTTATCTTCGTTTGTATGATGATTCTAATTTTTTTTACCTGTTTTCTAAGCTTGGTTGAGTATTGTCACTCAACTTTCATGATTCTTTTTCCATATTTGAAGGACTTTAAATAGATAATATGACTGGGGATACATAAAACACTTTTATATTAACTAATTTGATTGATTCATTCATTTGTAAGGTTTTCACAATTTTATGAGTTGTGTTAATGCATATTCCCTCAGAGTATGACAAGAATCTAACATCTAATCGAATGTACTTTTTATTAATAATATTGCTTTAATTATTTTTATTTTTAAAATTTAACAAATAATATATAAAATATTTACTGAAAGTTAAGGTTTTCATAAACTTCACAAATGATTATTAATTTAGTGTGTATTTTAATTATATGTTTGTGAAAAGTAACGTAAAGTCATGAAACATTCCTAAATGATGATACTAAAAAGAAAAACAGGCAAAATCTGTGAAGTTAATCATGTAACATGCAATACTGCTAAACATATTAGTTCTAATAGGTAATAATAAACATACTATCAATAGTTCTAGTGTGACTGTGAGTAAAGGGAGTCTTATTTCTTCCTTTTTAAATTGCTATGCCTTTTTACTATGTTTTCCTCTTGGTTGAATTTTCTAAGATCTTCACTACATTTTGAATATGATTGGTGTAATGGACATACTTGCTTTGTTTCCAGTGGAGAGGAAGGTAGAGTATTCAATCTATCAACATTGTGTATGATGTTATCAGTAGGTTTATATAGACATCCCTTGTCATATTGAAAAAGTTTCCTCTTTTTATTGTGCTGAGGAGTTTTTCATGAGTAGGTATTATATTTTGCCAAACACAATTGTGTTTTGAAGGGTCCCTACTTTTTTCTCCTTTATACTCTTAATGTGGGAAATTATACTGATTAATGTTGAATGTCAAACTATTCTGCATTGCAGGGATAAACGCCAATTGGTCATGAGAGATTATCATCTTTACATAAGGCTGGATTTAACTTGATATGCTATTAATATATTTCTATGTTCATGAGAGACATTGGCTTCTCTCTCTTTCATTTTTTATTTGAAATTTCTTTGATGGCAATTGGTATCAGACATATACATATATCTCATATGTACATATCTTAAAATATTTGGAGTTTATTAGTTTTCTAGAACGGCAATAATGAAATTACCACAAACCCGGTAGTTTAAAACAACAGAAATGTATTCTCTAGTTGTTCTGGAGACTAGAAGTCTGAAATCAAGACATGGCAAGGTTGCTTCCTTTTTGGAGGCTAAGAGGAAGAATCTGTTAATATTTCATTGCTCTCTTCTAGTTTCTGGTGGTTGCCAGAAATTCTTGGCATTCCTTGGCTCTTGAGAGCATAGCTCTCATGTCTGCCTTAATCTTCACAAGCTGTTTTCCTTGACTGTCTTTTCTTCTTATAAGAACACCAGTGGTTGAATTAGAGCCCACCCTAATCCATTAAGACCTTATTTTGCTTTAAATAATTATATTTGCAAAGACTCTATTTACAAGTAATATAATTCTTAGGTTCCATATTGGCATGAAATTTTGGAAGCACTACCCAGTACAGAAAGTGTCCCCTCTTCTTTTATTTTCAGAATGAGTTTATATAAGGAGATAATTATTTCTACCTTAAATATTTTTATAATTCACCAATGAAGCCACCTGTATTTGCATTATTTTTTGTAGTAAGTTTGTTATTTGTTAAAGTTACTAAGATTTTTCAATTTTTTCTTATGTAGATTTTGGTAAGTTGTATTTCTCAATATAAAGTAACATTCCCTCATATTAATGAAGTTCCCTCAAAATTCATTCTCTTACATTTACCCAGATTTTTACTCACATAAATTGACAAACTCTTATAATTATTTTGAAGTATAAGCTTTTAATCCGAGGATTAATGTTGTAATTAGATCTTTTTGACATTATGAGATCTGACTTTATGTGCAGGTACAGAAACATTTGGAGGTAGAAGATGAAGCATAGGGAGAATTACTTTTTTTTCATAAGATACATCTCTTGAAAAGTGGGTTGTGCTGGGGGGGCGATATTATATGATGTTAGATACAATACTATTTGACAAAGAAAAAAGTTCCTTTAGAAGACACAGAAGTGCTTTTGGATGAGAAAGGAAACTCAAATTCTCTAAAACTTTTCATATATCCGATTCACCTGATTTTTTTTTAATTTGAGGGTCTGATTTTCATTTTGTTTATAAAAGATTTCAGCTGGGTGCAGTGGCATGTGTGTATAGTCTGAGTTAATCTGGAGGCCGAGGCAGGAGGATCACTTGAGCCTAGGAGTTCAAATTCAGCCTGGGCAACATAGTGAAACTAACTCCAACTGGAAACAAAAACCTGCAAATTCAACTAGTTATACTTTGTAGACATGAGACAGTATTCTTTGGGTTTTTTTTCCTAAAATAATTATTTTTTTTACTATCATCATAGAAACTCCTCAGTGTTACTTCATGTCTTGAGCAGTAAATGTAGGATATATAGGAAATCTCTTCAGACTGTCTATTATTGTTAGAAGCATATGCCATTTCATAAATGTTGAATCCTGTGTTCTTTTTATACTGTTCTATGCTGCCTGATGAACTTTGCCTTCAATCGTAATATGATTTCAACATGTCCAGTTGATGATAATTTAAATAGCAACTTTACTACTTTGTAAAGTACTTTACTTACGTTAGTTGACAGCTACTCACTTGTAAATATTAATGGGAATTTTCAACATTTCAATTCTAAAAGTCATATAAACAATCTTAAATTTTTCGTATTTGTGTGACTTTATTTCCTGAAACAAACTTTTTATAACAAAATTTTTGCAGAGGGGGTTTTTAGATGTAAGCTACAGACAGCAAGACTTCTTGTCTCAGGTATCAAAGGATGTATGACACGGGTTACTCTGAGCTGGTCTGAATTTACTTTGGACATACTTTCCTCCAGAACCACTCAAAGCAAGTTACTTACTCTTGACCAATTCTATGAATGTGTTAACTAAAGATAAATGATGTTTCATTACCATGGTCCTATGAGTGTTTTAGGGGAGGGGGATGTTGACATGCACTGCTTAATAATAGTAACTGGATTCATGATTTGCACCTGATTTTAGTGGACTCTGGAATAATTCAATAGTAAAGGTGGTTGTGTAACTGGTATTACCTATCTGACCAACTCCCTAAATGTGACACCTACTTCAAGCAGACTTTGGACTTCTGGGCACCAAGATGTTACACACAAGAGACAGTAGTGGTTAGGAACCCAGAAACATAGTGGACTGGTAAAACCGACCTTATTACAGGATGACAAAAAAGGATGCACCTAAGATATCTATATATCCCTTCGCTCTGTTAGTATACAGTATCCTTGGCCTATAATCAATCTGTTCCTAGAATATAAACTGAGTCCTACAAGTCCTTTCAGCAATAAACATTTAAGGAAGTTAATGAATAAGTATAGCAGGAGGATATATAGGAAGAATTTGAAGGATTTTACAGTCTCGTGACTACTAAGTAAAGTAGCGTGGATGAGTGATAAGATTAAAGTAGTCTGTGGTATAGGTAGTAGAAAATATCTGGTTATTCTACACTGCTTCTATAGTAACAATGGGCAACACTACTACCATTGAACATGGTTATTGCTCAGCATCACTGACTGCGTGAACATATTTCCTTTAATATTATATTTCTCTAATAGGATTTAAAGTCCTGGACTGTAATGGACAGTGACAGCTCCTTACTGTTACTAAGGCAAAGCATAGCTTGACATCTTCCCAGCCACTGGTTAGATTAAGATGATCTGAAATAGTCCCTTGACAGAGGCAAACATAAATTTTCTCTAGTGGCAGATAGATAATTGATACATGCAGCAGCCCTAAGGCTGAGAAGCTCATTACTACTTTCAAAAAAGAACTTGCTATCCTGCTGGGAGGAGTGTGATTAACTGACAGCCTCAACTTGTTAAGTCTTGGTGTCAACCTTAGTATTTAAGAAGAGGCCATCCTCTTTTTGGGTAGTCACCAGGAAATAACTAGGCACACTGGTAACTGCTCATGGTTAAGGGTACCAGGATCTGGATTTTTCTTCCAAAAGTGGATTCCTTTTTACTTAAGATCACTTCATTGGCTTGACCTAGACTTTATCGGATCTGTGTCATGCATGGCCTCTTTTCTGCTTAATCCTGCTTCCTCCCACTTTTACCTGAGTAATGAAATTGGTTTGATATTGGCACAAGATTAGAAAAAAAATAAACCAACGAAATAGAATACAATCAAGTAAAAGACCCTAAAATATATGAACTTTTGATTAATTATAAAGTGGTAGAAGGCAGTAGAAAAAAATAATCATTTAAATAAATGGTTCTGACTCAACTGGGTATCTTTATACTATGGTTTGGATACAGTTTGTTTCCACCAAAACTCATGTTGAAATTTGATCCCCATTGTGGTGGTTTTGGGAGGTGGGGTCTAGTGGGAGATGTTTGGGTTATGGGAGTAGATCCTTCACGAATCACTTGTTGCTGTTCTCTAGCTAGCGAGTTCTTACTCTTGACAGACTGGATCAGTTATCACAGGAATGAATCAGTCTCCATCAGAGTGGGTTATTATAAAATCAGGGAGCCCCTCAGCTTTTCTCCTCTTCATATGTGCCCAATGGCCCTTTTATTTTCTCTACCATGTTATAATGCAGCATAGAAGCCAGGACCATGCCCTTGAACTTCCCAGACTGAAGAACTATGAGCAAAATATACCTTTTTTTTTTTATATAAATTACCCAATCTTGGGGATTCTGTTATAGCAACCCAAAATGAACTAGGACCACATGTAAAAGAAAAACAAACGGATATCAATTCTGTCATCATACCTTACTTTTTAAAATCACATTTGGATTATCAATATCCAATATCCGGAACTTCTTCTTCTTCTTTTTTTTTTTTTATTTCAGGAAAATGTGAGAATATATGAGTTCTTTAGAATAAAATAGAAAATGACATTTTCAAAATTTGGATGTAGGAAAATAAGTGAGGCAAAATGGTATATCAATGGGAAATATTCACAGCTGGTGGAAATGTAAAATGTTACAAAAACCTTGGGAAAATTTTCGGATGGAATAATAAAAATATTCATGTTTTATGACCACCATTTGTATTCTTGGGAATATGTCCAACATTAATGTGTGACTCAGTATTCACAATAGCCAAAAATGAAAACAACTAAAGACTGCAATTAAAATGTCCATAAACTATAGAATGGATAAATAAATTATGTTATATTCATATAATGCAATATTGTAGAGAAATTTTTTAACACAGTAACTGCCATGACAGCTGTACTTAACTTACTCTAATTTTGACCCTGAGGCCACGTAAAACATATATACAATCTTATTTGTTGATGTTCTTATTGTTACAATTAATATTGACAATTTAATTCTAAAAACATGGATTAAATGAATGGCAGTCAATAAATTATGTTTTTCTATTTATGTTAACCTTTAAATTACAATCAAAGTTTTTATTCTATTTTTTATAATAAATCACTGTGGCCCCAAGGAAAAGTTTCTGGGTATTTTTGATGTGGCAGTCAATGTGTTAAAACATAAGAAATGACTGCTATATAAAACTTACAAATCTCACAAACATATCTGATTAATTATGCAATATAATTAACTATATATCAAGTCAAATAATGCAAGATTAATCTATGAAACTGTAAGTCAACATGGAAGTCAGGGTCATGGTTTGCTCAATTTCTCAAGGTAATTTTCTCCCCAATATTTCAATCATATTATATCTGTTTTTTCTTATTAGTTTGTTTATAACTTATCTCTTACTTATATTGCACACAAAGGTTTGAATAAAATATTATTACTTTTATTTAATTTTAATATTTACACAAATTAGTGACACAAATCTGGATATTGGAATACAGAATAAGAATCATACAGATATATTTATAAATTCTGAAACACTTGTTAAAATTTTCTTTTTATTCTTAGGCACATTGACTCTAAGGCTATGTCTGGTAAAGACAAGATAGCTATTCAATTTTGGACAATTAAACTTTAGTAGAATTTGTAAGAACTTTTTTCATGGAAAGTATGGTTTGTTTACTATTACAACCAAAATTCCATTGTTGAGTCAAACAAAGATTCTAAAACTTAAATAAAAATATACAAACCTCAAATGTCATTTTAATCAATAATCTTGAATCACATTCTACATCTTTCACTATTCTACCAAGATCTATTACAAGTAACATAAATTAGAAACATTTAGACATTTTTCCTCTTCAACTGTGTCATTTGCTGTCATGTTAGAAATTAAAAATATTATTTTCTCTACATGTTTTTTCTGCTGTTAGTATGTGCTGCTCATGAGCAATTGGTGAATTCTAACTAGCGGATTTAATGTCAGAAGATACCTATTTTCCATAGTTTTATGTAACTTTTTGACTATCATGAGTAGGTTGAGAATGCTTTGCAACTATTTTCTTGAGAAAAACTAAACTTTGGATTAAAACAGGAACTTCAGACTACTGTATATCATTAGGATAAAGCTATAGTTTGAAAGATATGCCTTTGAAAAATAATTAAAGAACTAGATTAATTTAAGGGCAATCATTTTGGGGTTCCTTATTTTGAAGTGTCAATTTAAATTTGCTTTATCTGAGAAATGCCCCTGCATTGTTTTCCATGAGTTCCCTCCTATTAGTCTCTGCCTCCTCTCACATACAAGAGTCAATGCAACTATATGATAAATCCATGGTGTCCTTCTTCCCAATCAGTGGATTTATGTCCAGGTACTCCAAGTTCTCAGAGAACTACTATCTATGTGTTTATGAATTAATATGCAACAAATTGTTTCAAGTAACCATTACTAATTTGAGATCAATATAGGATTGCATGAAAAACTACTCATGCTGAAAAGCCATCAGAGGAGATCTTGCAATTAAACCAAGTGCCATCAAGTTATAACTTTTAAACTATAAAGTAAAAGTAGATTCTTTCTTTGTCTTGCTTACAGAAGATTAAAGTCACTTTCTAATTTTAGTTTGAAAAGGAATATTGAGTATATTTAAAATAAATTCAAATTTATTTAATGAATGCATAACTAAAGTTAATAAAATATAGATTTTTTTTTTGAACTGGGTCTTATGCTGTCCCCCAGGCTGAAGCACCATAGTACTAGCATAGCAACCTTGGCATCCCTGGCTCAAGTGATTTTTCCACCTCAGCCTTCTGAGTAGCTAGTACTATATAGGCACATGCCAACATGCCTGGCTAATTTTTTTAAATTACTTTTTGTAGGGAAGGAGTTTCTTGCTATGTTTCCCAGGTTAGTATCAAACTTGTGGCTTCAAGTGATCCTCCTACGTAGACTTCCCTAATTTCTGGGTTTACAGGCGTAAGGTACTGTGCCTGATGAAAATACAGTATTTTTTAAGTACATAAATTTTCTTTACATCCATCCTCTATGAAACAATTTTAGCTATATTCTTAACAAAATCAAAAATACTATATAGTACTCACTCCTTATCCAGCAGTTTTGCTTTCTGTGGTTTCACTTACCTGTCGTCATCTATGGTCTGAAAATATTACATATAAATTTTCAGAAATAAATAAGTCATAACTTTTAAATTGCATGCCTTCCTGAGTAGTGTGATGAAATCTCACACCATCTTGCTCCATCACGTCCAGGACGTGAATCATTCCTTTATCCAGCATATTCACACTGTATAACCTGCCCGCCTATTGGACACTTAGTTGCCATCTGGGTTATCAGATCAAAAATCATAGTATATGTAGTATCAGTCCTATTTGTGGTTTTAGGCATTCACTGAGGACCTTGGAATGTATCCTTCATGTATAAGGTGGCATCACTGTAAATTCATTTTTATATTAATTAATTTTAACTTTTTCTCTACCACTTTTAGATATTATAGAATAAAATTATAATTTATGTTCCTCTCTCATGAATGCTCATTGAATAGCACTTAACTTATATAGAAACTAACAATTATGTGGATCAGGTAAAAGGGAAAGTTATATAAATTGTGATCACACAAATAGTGTATAAGACAAGTCTTCATGTATCAGTGGTCCATTTAGAAAATAATTCATATCAGATCATCAAGACTTTCAATGTACTTAGAAAATATATTCCTTACTCTAGCCACAACCTAAGATGAATCCCAGTGAGTCACAGCCTTCTGTAATACCATCCCCTGTGGTGCTGGCGTTACCTATCATTTGCTTATAGACCATAAAATATGGCAAAGGTGATGGTATAGTCACCCACTTGATTACATTACGTTTCATAAGACTCTATCTAGCAGACTCAGGGAGAAATTCTCCTGCTGGCCTTGAAGAGCTAAGCTGCTAGCTATTCCGTTAGAAGTACATCATGAAAGGAGGTGCTAGGTTAGTGATTACTGCTAGCTCCTCACAAAGAATGCTGAAGAATGAATCTGTCAATGAGGGACATGTTAAAATAAGAAGCTGAGAGGATATTCAGGAGATGCTTAGGACTTTACTCACTGCTGCCATAACTTGCAAAGGCCATAGGCACTCGATGTGCTTTAACATTTGACAAAATAATGTTCAAAAACAAAAAAGTTGTAATTTTGTTCAATGATTTGGTTTCCCAAGAAACATTTTTTTATTAACATGAATTAGCCTCAAGTCAGTTCTTTTTTTTTTTAATTGGGGGAAAACTACAAAACATTTACAGTACAATGTTTACAGTCACAATTTGTAGTGAGCTGATTTCCCAAAATATATTACCACTCAGGTTGACTTATCTTGTTACATTCAAAAACCTACTCTGTCAAAGTAGTCCAGAGAGTACATACATAGTGCTCCAACTGTATCTACGTACAACCAACACTCCATTTTAAGTGTACAATTAAATGATTTTCAGTGAATTTAAGTCAGTTCTTATATGGCAATGAGAAACACTTGGGCACATTTTGACAAAAGATATGTAAATAAATATATGTATATCACATATTATTTAAAAACAACTTGATGTCCTCAAATATTTTATTTGTTTCATTATTGGACACTATATTCACTAAAGGAAGTTCAAAATTTAAGTACAGAATTTTTAGTGGTGTAATATTTTAAAATGATGAATGTTGTTTTGTCTAGTGGAATATCACAGTGATCATAGGAGATAACACAAGTAATTATGTAGCAGTGTTATGCAAAGTTTTATCATCCTGACAAGACTGTTATGCCTTGTACAATGTAGTAAAAGTAAGATTTATACAAAGTTTTAGTTATTGCAATTTTAATACAAATTCCATTGACTGACTTAATTACCCCAGGCAGAAGGTAAATTTTTTAACATTTAAAGAATTCCCTTAGCAACATGTTTTCCAATGCATTATACTCTGTCAATTATGATCATTCCAGTTCATTAGATGCTATCTGGAAACAAAAGGAATGAAGCAGAAATACTCCCTACTGATACATTATTTTGGGAGGATTGGCATTACACAATTAGCAAATGTTATTAAGTGTCTTTAAATATCATTAGTGAAGAAGAATGGAAAAATGTTTAATGGTTACCACTTTCTGTGCTTTAAATGGGTTGATAGTGCATGAAGCCATTTAAAGATATAAAATATAAGAAGACAGGCAGGGCCATCTGTTTTAGACACTCATTATCTTATACATTTTATTTTGCATAATTTTTCAGTAAGAATGAATTCATTGAACTGATACGGTGCTCATAAAAGAAGGTGAAACACCTACACATACCTCTAATTAAAACCTTGTCTTTAATACCATTTTGGCAACATTTATATTAGAATTAATTTTATGGCTTTATTTCATGTTACAGTACCCCCAAAAATGTTATAATGAGAGAACCTGATTTATAATGTAATCTTAATTCTCTCAATACAAATGATAGTGTGCTATTGTTAAAAGAATCTTTCTTTGTCTTTAAAAAGGCATCTTTAAAAATTTATAATGTTTTTGAAAAATTGTAATCAAGTATTTAAATAATAGCTCAATTTTCATCATCAACAAAATTTTCTCATAGTTTAAACAAGATGATTAATTTTTTCTACAAAGCAATATTTGCTTGAATATAGATCACAGCTTTGGATATTTTTTTTATATTTATACTGAGAAAGAAAAGCATGAGAGTGGAGTTTCAGCAATAGACATGAGACGTTAAATCTCATGTGCTACAAAGAACTAGAGCCAGCTTATAGACCTGGCCAGCCAAGGCCCGACAGTATTTTAGAAAGAAGTGTTGCATAATTTAGTTGTCCACATAGGAATCTTTTATAACTTATGAAAAATAAATGTCTCACTCCTCCAAAACTAAAAGGCATTTTTTAGAAGTATTGAAATATTTTAAAAGAACATGCAAAATGAAAGAATTAACAAAACATTCTTGCCAGCATCTGTTTATCCCTGTTGCATATTGTTGCAATGTGTAAAGACTTCTTTATATACTGCAACCTTCAACAATTACATACTATCAACAAAATAGAGAGCGCCTTTTTATAAATATTTTAAATAAAAATGAACATGCAAAAAAAGAATTTATAGAACACTCTTATCAGCATCTATATAACTCACTTGAGTATTGTTGTATTAATAATACGTATTATAAGGTTCCAAATGCAACAACAGAAACCGTTGTAAACGTCAAGAAAGCAGTCTTAAGAATTTGCCACTAGTTGAAAGCTGTAGTAATTTTAAAAAGTTGAAACTGTATAATATATAGGAGAATTAAAATGACAGAAATCACAAAAGATCATCAAAAACGTAACTAATATTAAGACATTTATCCAATGTGTGTGGCAGTGAAGAACACAATGACCACTAATGCAGTGTAATGCCAATGACTTTATTGGTTCTAGACACCAACAGCTTCACCCGTTATTGCTTTTGCACCAACAGTACAATGTCAACACAATATAAAGCAAATAGGGTCTTGAAGTTTTTTAAAAATGATTTTGACTTTGCAATCTCCTGAAACAACCGTGGAAACCAAAGAGATCCATGGATCACACTTCAAGAATTGTTTCTTTAAAGTCAATGTATTACTTGATGCAGTAAGTAGAAAATTTATATTATTTATAAAACTATTAGTTTGGGAGAATATTTTCCATTTCTCTATATTTTTAGATCTAGAGAAATAAAATATAAAAATGACTAAACATATCATAAAAGTTTTATGATTCCTAGGCTGTACTAAGTCTAATCAATGCAGTTGATATTACATACAATTAACAAATTTGTAATAGCTTATACCCTAAATGACATATCTTTATTACTTCCATATGTTGGAACATATTTAGCAAATATTCTAAAATCATTAGGTGTTTTAAAGCATAGAGTACAGAAGCCCAGATTAGGTGGTCTTGGTATAAATCCTGGCCCTGCCACCTTTTACTTGTGTGACCTTGTGAAGTTCCTTTCAGTGACTAGTTTGTCATTTTCCTCTTCTTGCAAAATTGAATGCAATGTTAATAACTATTTCATAGGACTGTTGGGAAAATTAAATGAAAAAAACTGGAAGCGTATGTAACAGTTATAGCATAACAAACAAATTTAGAGTACAAGAGGTCAAAATTTTAGTATGTCAGTTTCTGGGAAGCACAAATTCCAAACTATTGGAATTTCAGGTATTCGTATTTTAATGCATTTAAACAATGAGCACATTTACAAAACAGAGGACTTGAGAAATTAAATATATTGAGGAAAGAGAAATAAATCTATTTGCTTTTAAATTTATAAAATTGTTGGATGTAACGTAATCTCTAAGAAACACTCTATGATTGGCCATTAGTATATATTTTATATACAACCTATCTTATAGTTTTAATAACTAATTGGCTATTTATCTTTGACAGCTAAGCAAATAGGAGGAAAAGAAGGTTTCACTGAATAATATTTCAATACGTAATTTATTTAAGTTAGCAACCTCGGCCAGGCATGGTGGCTCACGAGTGTAATCCTAGCACTGTGGGAGGTTGAGGTGGAAGATTGCTTGAGGCCAAGAGTTCAAGACCAGGCTGAATAAAAGTGAGACTCCGTCTCAACAACAAAAAGTAGAAAAACTAGCCAGGGTAACGCATGCCTGCAGTCCCAGATACTTGGAAGACTGAGGGAGGAGGTTTGCTTGAGCCCAGGAGTTTGGGGTTGCTGTGAGCTGTGATGATGCCATTGTACTCTATCCCAGACAACACAGTGATATCCTGTCTCAAAAAAAAAAAAAAAGTTAGGAACCCCAAGAAATTTTGGAATTTGTACAACTCACCTAATGTTTATTAGTGACAGCATCTTTAGCCGAGAACATTTTATTTATTTCTTATTTATCTATATACTGTATTGTTCCTCAGAAGCATTTACGGTGACTTTAATGGACACATAGTACTATAATAAGAAACCCTAAATTAGATATAGGTAAGAAGAAGCAAGATTAAAAACAAGGAACAGGAATAAAACTAAAGCAACACGTTTCTCTGTGATTCTCTATACTTGTCCAAGAGAGCAGATGACTAAACCATCTCATGGGCTACCTGTGGCTAGAGCCTTAGAACAGCTAGGGACTGGGCATGGAGACAACAGGACAGACCCCCAGCATTGCCTAAGGCAGTAAGTATTTGCATTCTTTATTTCTTCTGAAATCCCAAACCATTTATTTTCTACAACATATTTAGCAATTGTATCTGATTTCGTATGTGTTTAAACTTGAAGACAGTGTGCCTTATCTTCCTAAGTGTAAACAAAAGAGGTCAGAATGCAGCATGGACAAGAGATATAGTAGAAAACTAAAATATATACCATACTAAAAAATACATATGTATAGTGTTAGGGAAATAAAATTAAAAATAAAATCTCACAATCCCGGAAACCCCTCCACAAAGGTAGAAGAGAAACAATTTTGTTATTGAATAAACATGAAACTAGAAGGTGATGTGTATCGCAAGCAATCTGCTAAGACTGCAAAGACAAAATTTCACCTTTTTATACAGTCAAGCAGATACAAGTCATTACATACATGTTCTCAAGATAAGAGAACTTGACAGCACCATTTGTCATTGTGTTCATCCTAAATACACTTGGTAGTTGGGGTGACCCTCTTTGTTAACCAGCTGGCTTTGTTCAAAGGAAACTAAACTATTTATGTTGTTATGACAAAAGATAGGTTTGCAACTTAGGAGGAAGCATCCCCAAAAGTTAGATTCCAACCCTCCCTCCTATAGAAACTGGAAGATAAGGGTCCTATCTTCATTGATGATTACATTTCAAACATAGGGTCCCGAGTCCTTGAGAAGGACATTTTAGGGTCATAATTCTAGCAAGAGGCGTATTTAGCTCTGAAACGGTTCACGTACATTTCAAAGAGACAGAAAGAACTTGTACTTATGAGTTTTTTATGTAAGTGCTGTTAGAAATGGAGGGCAAGGGGCTTTCTTCCCTTTTGTAAACAAGGGGAATTTAGTCTCTTATTTTTAATTTATATTTGTCCTTATAACCCTTAACAAGACTGTGAATTATTTGATGACAAGTCTATGTGAGTTGGATAGTGCATGATTCTTTATTACTATTAAAGAAGGTGATTGTATAAAGGTAGTTTTAAAATTGGTGGGTGACGCTGTCTTATTTTGGAATTATCTGTTGGTGATTTCATGGTGTTATGATGCTGAAGAAGCACATGGAATTTGACCCATATTAGTCCACAAGGATTTGTGACAGAAGTTGCTTCCAGCGATTTTCTATGATACACCTTATATTTTTTAATCCTCTTGTTTTTTTCTGTAAAAATCAAGTGGAGTTTATTATTTGTGTAAATTTTTAGTTATTTTACCCTATCAGCAAAAGCAGAGGTTAGAATTTTTTTTGTAGTATATATTTTTTTCTTTTTTATTTCAGAGGTTAGAATTTTATACTTATCCCAAACAAAACTTATTCTAATTGTTTTTCCCAATGGCAATGATCATCATAGTCTTATTTGAAACAAACATCTGCACTTCTGATAAAGGCTTATACTTTTGTTAATATAAATAGGAATATGAATAATATGATATTGCAATAAGGTGACAATTTAATAAAAAATACACTGACTTTTTAAAAGTTTAAAATTTCCTTATACATTACTAAGGAAACGTATACATGTATACATGGAATGTATACATTTCCATATACATTCCTTATACATTTCCTTATACATTACCATCAAAGTCAGACTGGAGTCATGGATTAAAAAGTTACAATTAGAAGATAAGAAGTGAAAGTGTTGAATTTTACTAAAGATAGATACTATTTCTCATTCTCTTTTAACGACAGCAAGTAAAGCACTATTCTATTAATGTGTGCAGATAACACTGAAAGCTGTCAGAAGCTGTCATTTTATTTCAAAATAAAATGAGTATTTGGAGAGGTAAAATACATTAACTTTTAGTTGTTGACAACCTAGACTAGAGATTTTATTCTTAGTTGAAATAATGTAATATATTTATTTTTTGAGTTATTTTGTATAACCTGACTACTCTTTCTTGTCTTTACATTACTTTAATTGTACTATTTATTTAAAATTTATCAACTCTCACATGACGAGAGCAGTATGGAGTCAGAATATGTAGCTGACATCTGAAGAACCTAATTAAACAGTGTCTCAAACCTCACAACTGTAAAAAAACTAGGAAAATGTCAAGGTGCTATAAAGATGTGATAGTATCTCCCACATACTTGTTCTTTTCTTTGATAACTAGTGATTTTATTCAGGACATTATAAATAAAGCTGAACAAGAGACATTTGGAATTACGCTTCATCCTTCTAAAGCTAAACAAATTTAAAAAACTTTTCCATAGAAAATAATTTCACTTTCCATCTAGTCTCCCTAACTCTACATTAAGGCAACACTTGAGGTTTGGGACCAGCTCTTGGATAGGCAGCTGTGGCTCACCTTATCAGTGCTTCATGGGTCAGTTATACCTTCCAATAAATTGACAAATTATTTTTTATGCTTTTTTTAATACCAGAAACAAAATGAATATTTTTATCATGGAGAATTTCAAATCATGTAGATCAAATGATATAATGAAATCCTGTCTTTCAGATACAGACACAACAAACTCAAGGCAAACTCTCACTTATGTTGACCACATTTATACTTTATAATATGAAGCAGATCTTAGATATCATTATCATTCATTTTAAATTATTTTAGTTTGTATCCTCAAAAGAGAACTTTTTCCAACACCATCACAAAAATGATTTAACATAACATACGTACAAAAACAAACTCATACTATTTAAAATCATCAAATAGCTACTTAGTGACTTAAGTAGATATTTTGAATTCACATGTTTAATTCCAAAGGAAGAACTATTTTTTTACAGTTTGACTCTAAAGCTAAATATAGTAATTCCACACAGTATGATCGATTGTCATATATCCTATATTTATTTTATAGGTTTCTAGTATATATTTAGTTTTTGTGGAGTCTTTTGCTGGCTTTGGTATTAGGGTGATGTTGGCTTTGTAAAATGTATTGGGGAGGAATTCTTCCTTCTCAATGTAGTAGAATAATTTATGCAGATTCTTGGGGAATAAGTGGAAGAATCAGAGGAAGAATGAAAGCCCACCCTTTGTTATACAATTTCCTGTTAGTGTTTATTCAAACATGAATCACCATTTTCTTCCACATTGAGAGAAAAAACCCTCTGGATAATGCATGTAATAGTTGGGTATAATTCCTTTAGGTTTAATAATTATATCTAGTGAGTAATTACTATATTTCACTATAGAATTTTCCCATGGAGTGGCTTAAAGTTTAGATAGATCACTCTTAGCCAATTTCAAAAGAAGAGTCAGCAAATAGAATTTTCTTTCCTCAGGAATGGGTAGTTTGTACTTGGGTTAAAAAATAAAAAATAACATTCTTTTATTTTCTGTTTAGTTCCTTATAATCTATATCTATCTATCTATTTTAAATACTGCATTAACTCAATTTTGAAACCAAGGCTAGAGGCTGGTCAGTTCCCCCTTCTTGTGCAGCTGATTCTGTCCACATCCTAAGCACTTTCATTACCAAGCTCTCACACTCAGAGAGCCACTATTCACCAGCCCTAATTTCCCCAGGGCTAGGTTCCAGTAAATTAAGGATAGCCCCTATGCCCAGGAGTGCTTTCTGTAATTTGGAGCAGTAAGTAACAAAGAGTTCTGATTCTCATCTATCTGAGTGTCAGTATGTTTTGTCCCACCATAAAAAGAAACCTTAAATCTTATAAAACATTCATTCAATTGCCATTTCTCTAGCTCCAATGCTTTCAGTTCTGAAAAAAAAGTTATAATCCATAAACTCTAAAGCATAGTTAAAAGTCAGAAAAACACATGGAGAAATAAATATAGCAAACAAGAAATATAAGCCAAATAATGGATGAGAAATGTCCAAGTTATTACTATTGTCAGGTCACTATTATAAATAAACTAATTCAATATGATATATAGGAACAGGGTACATTTTAGGCTTAATGTGAATATATTTTAAGGAAAATATTCATGCAATTTGGAGATGTGGAAATATATATACACTTTGTAAAACAAAGATAATGATATAGATATTCCTTATACAAATGATAAATATACATATTACTTTATTATCCTTAAACAAAGCTAAAAGAGTAATTTTCACATATAAAAGTACATTAAAAAGACCATTCTTAATTATTTTAACAGATAAAATTCGAACTCATGCCACTTCCCTACTCATTTGTGATTCTGCACTCTCTAGTAACATTCTAGCAGTGCCTAGATTGTGTCAAGTACCCTTTCACTTGAAAGCATCTTTACTTGTTTTCTTTTTTTTATGACTATTTCCCCATTTCCACAAGCCCAGGCTCAATTCATTGAATACCATTCCTTTTGAGCCTTTAAATTTCCTTCTGGTCTATTCTCTATTATTTCCTTCACTGGAGAACATGTACTTACCCTATTCATTTCCTTCACAGAAGGTTTCATGACATATACTTATCTAGTCCTGTTTACTGTCCGTATATTTGGCTAATCTCTGTTTATCACAATTGTTTTTGGATAATTTCACTTACATAGACAGCTATCTAATTTATTTTTCTCTTATGTCCAGGAAAGGTCAACCTAGACAGAACTTTCCTGAATCACCTCTACAGTACTTCCTGATACATGCTTACATATATGCTTCTTTTTGGTAATGCTGAAATAACTTCAATTTCTGAAAGTCATCAGAAAGTTCTGTGAGTTCATGCACTCACACATTCTCATTCCTGAGAAAGTCATCACTGCAGCCCTGCTAACCCTTCATCAATCAGACTCCATTTCTGTCTTATCTGTCTTCTTCTGCTGTTTGCAGAACAGACAGTAAATAGCACATTCTGATAAATCACTTGGTAGTGAACTCCTTGAAAGCAGAGACTGTATGGTTGATTGCTGTACCACAGAATAGCAGTGTCTGTTGCATAGGAGGTGATCAATAATTTTGTACTTAATGAATTAGGAGCATTCTAAAATTTCAACGCTATTAAATTTGCATAAGATAGGAGAAACTGCTTGATGAATACCACGGTGCTAAATGAATTACTAACATTAAGCTTTCTAGGAACTTAATCATGAGTCACTAGATGCTGTGGTAGACCAGAGGCAGATTCTTGCTTAGAATGGTTGTGCATGCTGAGACAGAAATTATAATTAGACTAATGTGTGATCAAAACATCACATACATAAACATGGGAAAACAAGATTAAACCTGAGCAGATATTAGCAGACAAAAAATTTCTCCTAGATGAATATTTGGCCAAGTAATTTAATGAGTTGCTTAGTAAGAAGGATAAAAGTTATTATGAAAAGCCTAAAGAAAATTATTAATATTAGGTTTCATATATATTTTCTTCTCTGAATTTATATGTGTAGTAAACCAACAATATTTTTCATGCCGTATTATGAGTTTAATTATTCTCATGGCATTCATTTTTTACTTATAAATTTTAAAGTTGAAGAAATTTTGTTGATATAAATGACTATCATTGTCAAGATTTGGGTACGTTTTATAGACTTTTTCATTCTAGGAAAAGAAAACAAAAGCAAGAAGTAGAGATAAAGAATTCTTCAGCACTTATGTAATCATTAGTACATATTAATTAACCAGTAATGTAAAAGTGTATTCAATGTATAATAATTCCTACTACAGTTTATAACCAGATTTTAAAAATTGAATGAAATACTGACTTTAGTGAAATTATAATTTGCAAAATTTTATTAAGGGAAACACTTGATTTAAACTTCAAAATTCAATGTTTGCTATTTTGACTTCTGATTTTTGAGTACTTTTCTTAATGTCAAGTGTCTCAGAAACTCATTATGTGGAATTTTTTCTTTCTTTTTTAAATTTCAAAATACTAAGGGGGTACAAATGTTTCTGTTATATGGATAAACTGTACAATGCTGAAGTCAGCACTTTCAGTGTGTCTGCTATTAGGATAATGTTCATTGTACTGGATAGGTAAGTTTTTATTCCTCATCCTCTTTCCCCCTTCAAAGTTTCCAATGTCTTTTACATCTTTTTGTGCCCATGTGTACCCATCACTTGACTCACACTTATTAGTGAGAACATGTGGTGTTTGTTTTTCCATTTCTGAGATACTTCACTTATGATAATGGTCTTCAGGTCCATCAAAGTTGCTGCTGACATTATTTTATTCCTTTCTATGGCTGAACAGATATATATACATATATATATATATATAATCTATATATCACACTTTCTTTACACAATCATGAATTGATTGTCACTTACATCAATTGCATATCTTTGCAATTGTAAATTGTGCTGTGATAAACATTTGAGTGCAGGTGTCTTTTTGATAAAATGACTTTCTTGTCCATTAGGTAGATAACTAGTAGTGGGATTGCTGGATTGAAAGGTAAATCACATTTATTTCTTTGAGAACTCTCCATACTGTTTTTTTTTTTTACATCTTTTTTTTTTTTTAATTGGGGGAAAACTACAAAGCATTTACAGTACAATGTTTACAGTCACAATTTGTAGTGAGCTGATTTCCCAAAATATATTACCACTCAAGTTGACTTATCTTGTTACATTCAAAAATCTACTCTG